>ML108175.1:40616-94518 GCA_003697995.1 Taxidea taxus jeffersonii | reverse complement strand
AAAGGAGTTTGAGTTTAATTATCTGCCTTTATGGAGGAAATTGAAAAAAAAATAGTTTCACACTCTAAGCCTTTCCTTTTCCTTTCCACTTGGCAGGAAAGTAAGGCAAAGTGTTCACAGACAGAAACTTGATCCCTATCCAGGGGATTTAGACAGTCTTGCTGGCCAATTCCTCAAGGACATGGTGAAATGAAAACAATTCAGGAAAACAAAGAATACAGAAAACTATATATATACAGCTGCTGGAGGTAAATTTCATTCCTTCTTGTGTTTAGACATTTCTTTTGGAAAGCAGCTAAAATGAAAGCAGCAAATCACACACTTTTTTATTATTAGCAATCTCTACACATTAATATGTTTAATGTTTCATTTAAACTACACTCCTCATAAGACCTAAGATTGTCTTTATATTTAGTAGTTGCTGAGTAAATATTAGTTTATTACCCATGATGCTGGGATACCTGAGTAGCCATCTGACAAAACAAAAATAAATTCAGATTCCTATTTCATTCCTAACATCAAAATAAATCTCAGTAGGTTAGCAACTCCAACATTAAAAAGAGAAGTCATAAAATACTAGAGAAAATTTTGGAGAGGAGAAAAGCTTCTAAAACAATCAGAAACCATCAAAGAACAATCTAATCGATATATGTGATTACATAAAAATGTTTAAATTCTGCACAGAAAAAAACAGCACAAACAATGTCAAAAGACATCAAACTAGGGCAAAGGCTTATTTTCTTTAATACATAAAGATACTTTATGAATAAAAAATGTATATGTATATTTTTGTGAACAAAATGGAGGAAAATTAACAAATGGTAAAAATAGCTACCTGGAAAATAATTTAAAATTTTTAAATATCTGGAAGGTGATAAACCTTGCTTATAATTTAAAAAAATACATATTGTAATGAGAACCAATTTCTTGCCAAGCGGGTTGACACAGATCATAAGGTTTGATAGTACAGCATAGGTGATAATATGGAGAAAAAGGCACCATTTTGTAATACAAAAGTGATAAAATTAGTGCAAACACTTTGAAGGAGAATTATATTTATCACCTCTGAAAATGCATACCTCGCTTCATCCAGGAATTTCACAGGTTGAACTTATAAGGATATAATCCTATTTTTGCCTGAAGACAAATGTATAAAGAGATACTACAATATCTAGTCGGTAATAGAAGAAGCCCCACTTGTCTTGTTTACTGTATCTTGTCTACTGCGGGGCAAATTTTAAGAGTTCAAAAAGTAATCATTGAACGAAGGAATGAACAGCATATATGGGCATTGCCATTGGTGAGGATAACCTTTCTATCTAATAATGGGGGACTGGTTAATACATTTTAATATAGTAAATCCACCCACTGGAATAGTACACACCCCCTCAAAAGAATAAGATGTATGCCCACATACTAAACTAGGCTCATCTCTATGATAAGTTAGGTAAAAACAAAAAACAGATAAATAAGGCCAAATGTAAAACACATGTATATGCTTGTGTGAACACAAACTGATCTAGAAAGATCAACAGGTACAGTAATTGCTTCTGGGTAGATGACCAGCAAAATGAAGGATTGGGGTGGGGAACTTCTTTCCTTTATAAAGTTCTTTTTAGAAATTTACTTTGCACCCTTTACTGTTTGTGATTTTTTTAATCACTCATGTTCTTCATTTTTTCAATTAAAAATCAGTTAACAACAACAACAAAACTCAAACTAGGTCATGCTGCTGTTCTGCACTATTATACCTCCCCTGCCTCCCACCTCCTAATATGACACTGAGGAAGCCAGTTGGCAGAAGGGCTAGATCAGTTTCAATGGCTGAGTGCTTACTATATATATCGTCAGGCTCTGTGCTGGGTATGTGTCGTTCTGTTATATTGGTTAATGTTCAATCCTCGAAATCAGTGGGGTAGGCTTTCTCACCATTACTTAACAGAACAGGATGCTCAGCCCAAAGTGACAGAACTCAAGGTTACATCCCTCTTTTTGGATCCCTGTCTTCCCACCACCCCGTCTTCAACCATCTGTACCATACCTGGAAACACAAAAGAACCGCCTCATCTCACACCTTCGCACTCAAAATATACTGGACCGCTTTACCGTCCTGACACGTATTATTCTTAACAATGGCACTATTTCGCTAGAATTTGGCTTCAGGCCTTCAGTTTTTCTGGCAACTCCGTTTTCCCCACCACACGTGGAGTGATCTGCTACGACGAGAAAAATCTAGGTTTCCTACTTCGCAGCTGTCACTTTGTTTCATATCCCTGGCTTTGGGCCAGGGACAGGAAAAGGGATCCTCAGCCTCCCGCCCCAAAACTGCGTAGGTCCGGGAGACCCATCTAGAGCACAGTTCCAGTGTTTGGGGTCAACTGGGCCATCACCCAGAGCGCTCCAGCCTTTTCCAGGTTTCGCGTTTCCATGACTCAGAAAAACTGGAAGGACCGGCGCGGGATTTCTCAGAACACCTGCAGCCGCCGCCCGCCGCCCAGTGCGTTAGGGGCGCGTACCCTCCCCAGGTTCGGCAGGCCACTCGGGATTTCACAGAGGTCTGGCCATGCCTCTGGTCCCTGGCCCTGCCGGTGCGCGGGGACATGCCGCGGGGAAGCGCGCTTACCCGCCAGGCCAGGTCGAGGTCGAAGTCCCGGGCGCGCAGGAACCGCAGCAAGAAGGAGTCGGTGAGCGGCAGAGGCGTCGGCGGAGCGCCCGCCGCCCGGGCCCGGCGCCGCAGCTCGGCCAGGCTGGGCTGCAGCAGCGGGGAGTGGTCGGGCAGCCCGCTGAGCTGCAGCCCCGCCGCCGTTCCCGGCCGCATCTCTGCCATGCCGGCCCCGAGCTGTTGGCCGCCCTCATCGGGGCGCCGGGGAAAAGCAAGGACTCCGCGCCACCCTCCGGCCCCTCCTCCCGTGGAGGCTGCCCAGCGCACACCCCCGCTCCCGCCCCGCGGGCCGCGACCCGCCTCTCACACCCGTGAGTGGGTGGGCGGGCGCCTGGAGCACCGTGGGATCCCCGCGGTGCTACTCCTAGAAACCCTGGGTAGTAAGGCGAGCCTTTCTTTCTCCGGTTGAGGGAAGTCCTGGTGTTCACCTCCAAGGGGAAGATGTCAGAAAGTTTGTTTGCCTGCAAGAGATTAGTTGGGGCATTTTTCACACAAACACACACGCAGAGACGCACACACACTCTCTCTCTCTTTCTCTCTCTCTGTCTCTCTCTCTCTGCTGGAAAAATTTTTTCCGTCTTTTTCTCCCCAGCCTCCCTTTCCTCTCTCCCTTCCTCCCTTCCTCTCTCCCTCCATTCCCTCCCTCCCTCCCTTCCTTCCTTCCGTTTTTCATCTTGAAGCTGCAAGGAGGCTTAAGACAAGCTTTTAATTGTACTGTGGCTCACTCATTACTGAGCACTCCTTACGCTTATTCATGCTCCAAGCTGACTTCCCACCCCAAACTATTGCCACAGTGGCTTCTAAAATACACATTCCATAACGCCACCTTAAAAACTCAATAGTCTTGGCCCCTTCCTCTGAATTCAGCTCTTGACATTTTATCGTGTTAGTGACATACACAAATGAACGACACCATGTACTACCTCCATTACCATGTACCACAGTATCTAGTCTTTCAATTGACTCTCTAAAGATCTATGGCCTCATCTAAGTCATCCCAGGTAATGAGGAATCAGGGAAATGATGTGGAAACCAGAAGGGATGTTAAATTGGGCTTTTGTCCACCCACTGCAACTATCCTAGAAATAACCTGAGTCCCCCTGGGGAATCCATGGGACTAATTTTTGCCAACATAGATAGCCATGTGCCAGGTAAATGCTAGAATTGCACAAACAAAGCCAAATCTTTGCTTTATTTTTTTTTAAGATTTTATTTATTCATTTGACACAGAGAGAGATCACAAGTAGGCAGAGCAGCAGGCAGAGAGAGAGAGGGGAAAGCAGGCTCCCAGCTGAGCAGAGAGCCCGATGTGGCGCTCAGTCCCAGGACCCCAAGACCATGACCCGAGCCGAAGGCATGGGCTTAACCCACTGAACCACCCAGATGCCCCCCCAATCTTTGCTTTTAAGAGAGAGTGGTGAGAGAGACTGGGCTTCCCTCCTTAAAAGAATAGTTAACTGAGTTGCTACTGTTTCCAGACTTTGTTCAAAGTGCAGAGGGTACACCTGTAAACAAAACAGAAACACCTGTCTTCAGGGACTGTTCATTCTTGTGGAGGGAAACAGGCAATAAGACAAAAAATTGATGAAATATGACATGAGAGATGGTGATCAGTGCTATGGGGAAACAAAAAGTGATAAAGGGGGATAGCACCGGCAGTGATATTTGAATGAACACCCAGAAGAGGTGAGGAAGGGGTAGATCATGCAAAGCTTTACTCAGAGCTCTGAAATAGAAATACAGGGGAAACCAGTCTTCTCTAGTAGTTTAAAGTGTTTAAAAGTGAATTAAGAGTGTATATACAGAATGTTCTTTTCCAAAATTTTTTCGACACATTTTTCTACTTGTTCTTAGAAATCAACATCTGCTTTTTTGAAAGTGGCCAGAAAGTTCAGCTAGAGATCATGGAGACTAACTTACTTCACAGTGAGGGAGGAAGGCCAATTGAAACTCTATCAGGTAAGACAGAATTTACATGTTCTTAGACAAGAGTTACCTGTCACTGGTATCACTTATGTACAATGTACAAAGTTGGGGCATAGCGCAGATAAAATCAGAATCCAGTAATTCAGAGGGTGTTGTCTGGAGTCTACATCGTGCATAATTTTTCACTGAAGCACAGATTTTTCCTACACTGTTTGAGAAACCTTATTTTAAATTTTTCAATGTAATATTTATCATGGAAAATTTCGCAGATTGAGACGACAGTGGTGAGTATTAATGGACTACTTGCTTCAGGAATCAGTGCCATTCTGCCAGTCTTGTTTTGTCTGTCTCTCTCACTTTTTTAATGAGCTGAAATATTTATTTAAAGATTTTATTTATTTATTTGAGAGAGAGCATGAGCAGGGGGAAGGGCAGAGGGAGAGGGAGAAGCAGACTCCCTGCTGGATGTGGGGCTTGATCCCAGGACTCTGAGATCATGACCAGAGCCAAAGGCCAACACTTAACTGACTGAGCCACCCAGAAGCCCCTAGACTAAAATATTTTAAAGAATACTTACAGATCATTTTTTGCTGGTAAACACTTTAA
The DNA here is from genome assembly GCA_003697995.1 of Taxidea taxus jeffersonii. Taxonomy (NCBI): domain Eukaryota; kingdom Metazoa; phylum Chordata; class Mammalia; order Carnivora; family Mustelidae; genus Taxidea; species Taxidea taxus. The sequence goes on along the minus strand of ML108175.1, from coordinate 89,324 downwards.
TGTACATGTTTTCTTTCTTCCTTTTTTCTTTTTACATTACTACAATACCATTTTTCACACCAGAGTTCCAAATAGCATCTAATACACAATACTGAATATTTTCCATTTCCATATCAGATGAGCAGTTCTCCATTCCTCTCTTCCATTTGTGTGGCATGAGGCTGACTAATTGATTTCCCCAATATGTTCCTTGCCCTCTGCTCCCAGTTCTGTTTGGCAGGAGGCACTGACCAGAGATGGGAAGAGTTTGAGGTCAAGGTCTTATTCCCTCAGCTGCCTTCCAATGGGGTTGCAACAAGTTGGCTGCACCCCTTTATTGAAGTCCACAATGACTTTGGCATGCCCTTTCTAACCCCTGCAGCTACTCCCTCTGAGTTTCCAGAACTACCCACTCATTGTCCATTCAGGTCCATATTTGTTTGCTAGGGCTGCTGAAACGAAGTCCCACAACCAGTTGGATGAAATGATAGACACTGATTCTCCCAGTTCTGGAGGCAGAAGTCCCAAATCCAAGTGCAGTCAGGATTGGTTGCTTGTTGGGAGGCTCTGAGGGAGAGTCTGTTTCATGCTTCTTTCTGGTGTCAGGTCCTTGCAACAATCTTTGTTATTCCTGCTTTGTAACTGCATTGCTCCCGTGTCTGCCTCCAGGATTGCGTGGCCATCTCCCTGACCTCTCTGGGTTTGTGTGTGGATGCTTTCTTCTCAGAAGGACGCCAGTCACACTGAGTTAGATTTGACCCTAAGCGAGTATGATCTCATCTTAACTTGACTGTATCTACAAAGACTCTATTTCCAAATCAGTTCACATTCTGAGATTCCAGAAGGACGTGAATTTTGGGCAGACACCAACCTGGTACAAAATCTAAGGGTGGTAGTGATTTGTGTTTCCCATCATCCCTCTCTTATAAACAGCCCCCTTTATTAAGTTTTCCTAAATTGTCTAACAGGAGTATGCCATCTGTTTCTGGTCGGAACCCTGTCTACCTAACCAGTCTTGCACACTAAGATGATCAAGATCTCTGGACTGCATTATATAAGAAACGAGGGGAGTTTGCACAACAGTGAAGATCGCAATCCTTTGTAAAGACAAACTAGGTCTGATTATCCTCACTGATAAAAATTGGAAAGCCTGTTTTTAATGTCAATAGCACAATGTTTATTTGCTCCAGTTAAGATACCACATTGAGAACCTTAGCTAAAATTGGGATCACCACCTGACTGAGTTTGCAATAACCCACAGTCAGAATACTCATTTGGCTTTTGCTGACTAAAGGAGTAAGTTAAAGAGCCCCAACCTCTGCAGGTGCCTAGAGATGTGGGACTGCTTTTGTTTGACTGTCTTGAGAACACCAGAACAATGGCATTGGGGGAGGGGGGGAAGAAGGGTGGTCAGTTTTAAGGGCCTTTAGTTGCCTTTTCTATTATAATAGCACTTACTCCACGGGTTGTAAACAACATGGGGATTCTGCCAGACACTAAATATGTTTAACTGCATTATATATTCTGTGAAGGAAGGAAATGACCAGAGGCTCAATCTTCTATTTTATCAGATCCACTGTTAAATGGACTCGAGTGAATACTTCACCTATCTCCTGATCTCCATAAGACCCATTCTGACTGGAGACCATGAAGGTATTTGGGAGCTCTGGGGATTACCTTCATAATGTCTGGTAACCCTCAATGCAGTTAAGTATTTCCTTTTCCCCTTGCTCTACATAAATGGCTACAGGTACCTTTGGGCTGGACTTGGGGGAAAGATTCATACACCTCCTGCAGAATAGGAAATGTCATAAAGGACCTGGCTTCTTCCTCAATCAAGGATCCCCACATCTGTGAAGCAGGCACCTATATAGATGTTTAAACTGGCACTCATTTCTTCTTTTCCGAATCAGGCATACCATTCTTTAGCTGTGCATTAAGAATCATGTGGATTAGTAAAGTAAAAATTGTTCCCCTTGATAGGAATATTATCCTCACTTATTGCTGCCAATCATTTATTTGAAAGTGGCATGTGTTAAAGCCTATAGAAAAGTTTGTTTATTTGAAGAAGGACTTTTATACTCCTACTGTGTGCCAGGCAATATTCTAAGCTCTTTACAAATATTAACTCATTTGGGAAAGAGTATGCAATAGGAAAAAGACAGTCTTTTCAATCAATGGTGTTCAGAAAACTGGACAGCTCCATGCAAAGTAATGTTTAGAATTGTTGAATCACTATATTATGCACCTGAAACTAATATAATATTATATGGTAATTGTACTGGAATTAAAATTTAAAAAAAAACCCAAATGTTAACTCAACTTATTTTTGCCACAATCCTACAAGGTAGAGTCTATTATTCCCATGTTACTTTTTTTTTTTAAAGATTTTATTTATTTATTTGACAGATGGAGATCATAAGTAGGCAGAGAAGCAGGCAGAGAGAGAGAGGAGGAAGCAGGCTCCCTGGGAGCAGAGAGACCAATGTGGGGCTCGATCCCAGGACCCTGGGATCATGACCTGAGCCGAAGGCAGAGGCTTTTACCCACTGAGCCACCCAGGTGCCCCTATTCCCATGTTACTTTTAAGGAAACTCAATAACAGAGAAGTTAAGTAACTTGCCTAACATCACACAACTGGTAATTAATCCAGTTAAGATTATTTATAATTAAGACTTAATCACCATGCTATGTTTCATCAAATATGCAATTATTTTTCCTATGAATTTAAATTGTGGAAAGCAGATTATTGTAATTTAGAATTGACTGGGTCAATGCAGTCTCATTATGAGTAAAGATAAAACCATTGAGTAAATATTTAGTGTTACTATCAACCTACCATTTCCCCAGATACTGTGCTAGATATTTTACACACATTGTTTCTAATTTCACAACAGTGCCGCAATGTGGGTAATATTATCCTGATTTAGAAAGGAGAAAACCGGGCCTCAAGAGGTTATTGCTATAAAACCTGAGGCCACTTGGCTCTTAAATGCTAAGCAAGATGACTAATGCCATTTCTTGACTTGACATAACTGCCTACCTGAGCCATTGACATATTAGGATCTGTGATCACTTAGATCATTCCTAATGGAACATTGGTCATTGACTTAATTAAGCTGAAAATCCAATAGCCAAGGATGAATTCTAGATTAGCTCTGCTTACTCAAGTGCATATCTTTTGCTCATTTGGACTCGGAGAACGAAATCACACAGTGATTCTCATATTTAATGATAACAGAGGATACAGTATTTCCTGTGGTAAAGCTGCGAAGTCCGAGCATTGGAGGTACATAAGGGTTTGATTCTTCTTCTCACCAGATATGTGCTACTAAGGAAGTGCTGAGCTATGAGTCTTAGCTTTCCTCCTCACTGAATGGGGATCGTTTTTACCATGTGGATTCAAAACAAATGAGATAACGTATGTGAAATTGTAGTATAAGTAAATAAAAACTCACAAGAAGAAATAAGAGCCCTTTTGTTTATTGCCTGTTTATTATCTATTTATTATTGATTAATTGATTAATTTATATTTTATTTGTTAATTTGTGTTATAATAATAAACAAATTTATTATTTTATGTTTACTACCTGTTTATTGACATATAGATTCAAAATATGTATTTTACTAACTCTAGCCCTAACCCTAAGAGAACCTAAGTGACCCTAGTCCAAACCCTAACCCTGACCCTCATCCTTACATGCCAAAATGCTTACACACATTCTTTGTTTCATGGCTCTGGCACCGAGCTCTAATTTAGCTGACTAAATCATCCACATCAGCTAATTTTGCATCTGCTACTTTGGTTTCTTCACCCCCCCGCTGAATGATCTCAGGATCACATGAGTGATCTGCTCAGTGTCTATGCTTACTACTGTCCTTTCTGACCTTAAACAGTGACACCTAACTATCCCAAATCCCTGAACCTTGGCTCATTGCTGAGGTATGCATTTTCCCGCATTTTACATCTCCAAAACTGAGATGTATCTAAATGACTTCCTACAATTGCTATCGGTCTGGCCGCAGTTGGGATACAGTAGGTGTTGCTTGCCTACATCAGAAGGGCCAGGATGAAGACGGGCAGACAGAATGTGAGTGACCCGGAAGCAAATCCAAAGATGGAAAGAGTGATAACAAGCTTTTTTTGTGGTAAAATATTTATAAGGAAATATTTATCAATTTAATCATTCACTAAGTTAACAATCAAGGGGCACTATCTATACCTAAACCTTTGTTCATTATCCTCAACCAAATCTTTGTACCCATTAACCAATAACTTCCCTCCCTCCCACCCCTGGCAACACCTAGTCTACTTTCTGTGTGTATCGACTTGCCTATTCTAGTATTTCATATAAGTGGAATCACATAACATTTGTCCTTTCGTGTCTGATTAATTTGACTTAAAATAATGTCTTCTCTTTTTTTCTTTTTTAAAAAAGATTTTATTTATTTATTGAGAAAGAGAGAGAGAGCGTGTGCATGAGAAAGAGAGCAGAATAGGGGAGCAGAGGGAGAGAGAGAAGCAGATCCCCACTGAGCAAAGAGTCCAATGTGGGGCTCCATTCCAGGACCCCAAGATCATGACCTGAGCCAAACACACACACTTAACCAACTGAGCCACCCAGACTTTCCAGCATAAAGTTTTCAAGATCCATTCATGTTGTAGCATATATAAAAATTGCATTACTTTTTATGGATGAATAATATTCCATTGTTTGTATGTTACATTTTCTTTATCCATTCTTCTGTCCATGGGCACTGGAGTTGCATCTATTTTATGGCTGTTGCTGCTGTGAGCGCAGGTGTACAAATATCTGTTTTGAGTACTTGCTTTTAGGTCCTCTGGATATATAGTTAGGTGTGGACTTTCTGAGTCACATATAGGTCTCTGTGTAGCCTTTTGAGAAAATGCCACAGAAGCTCCACAGAAGCTGCAGTTGGTGTAATCTTGGGGCTCTAGGCTGGCTCAGCTGGTAGAACATGCAACTCTAATCTCAGGGTTATGAGGTGAAGCCCCATGTTGGGTGTGGAGCTTACCTTAAAAAAAATTTTTTTTAATTAAAAAAAAATTAAAAATTTTTAAAAAATTGAAGTACTCTTTTATTCCCTGTCAACCAAAAGATTGAGAGTATAGACTAAAAGGTCTGGGCAAGAGATGGGGGCATTGGTAAATCAGATGTAATTATCAACATTTCCAATGTCAAAATAAAGTAGTTCTACTTAATTGTAAACCTAGCATGGAGTCCAGAACCAATGAGACTTCATTCTTTCATGGATTTTTTCAACAAATGCTGCATTTTGATGCTACAAAGGATAATAGTTGTGTTGGAAAACCATGGGCTCATTGACTCTGGATTAAAGAGTGGCTGGATGGGAAGAGTTTAGGAACTAGCCAGAATATATTGCTAATACCACCTTTCACCAAATCTAAGGTTCCATACATTCTAAGACAAATTTTATGTATACATATTATAAAAGTAAAGATGCATTAAATTATGATGCATTGCTATGGCCCCACAGATTAGAATACATCTCCAGATTTCAGCAATGTAAAAACGTGGAAAAAAATGTGTTTTAGACTCAGTGAAATACAGTATTTCCCATTTTATGTGTTCATAGGAGTTATGGGGTTGTATATGATAAAAATATCTAAGTCTAAAAAAGCTCTTTATATAAACATAAAATACAGTATTTGGGTGATAAGAAAGCATTGTATCATACGCTTTTCTTTCTAAGTGATGCCTAAAATAACGGTGCCATTTACAATCAATTACATCTTAGCTTTGATAAAGTAATAAATCAGCTTTACCTGTACTTTGATTCTGTTCACTTCCCAGTCTTGGGTTAAAGCATGATTCTATCTCCTGCTTACCAGTGTCCATGTCTGTTGCAGTCTTTTATTTAAGAGGTACAACATCAAGTCCTGACAGTTTGAACCAGTTAAATCTTTTTAAGACATTGGTGGTTGGGAATGGCTCCAGAAGTTCTGTATTCTGTTGCTGAGTTCTAGGTATGGACTAAGTTTTGCAAGCCTTGATGATTTCTGACCCAGATAGGAACTACGGTGCAACTTTTCTCCTTAACACATAATAATCAAGATTGTATTTCCCAAGCTGGGCCAAACAGTAGAACAATTTACCTGGAGTTTTGTTAAAGACAGAGATTTCCAGGTCCATCCTGACCTATTAATCAGAACCTCCAGAGAAGAAGTCTACAAATCTGGATTATAATAGACCATTATAATCCGGGGGATTCATAGGATAAAGCAAGTTTGAGAATCACTAACTGAAGGTAGTCTATTTTATCTCTGTCACCTACAGATTTTAAAACTATAAAATTGACATGAAATCAGCCCTGTATCTGTCATACCGGAATTGTCATACTGATAAGGAGATATCATGGAGCTGTCTGAGCTATTCAAAAGAGATTTGCTCAATAATCTCACCTTTAAAAAACCTAAATTTACCTTGCCTAAGTTCCACTTAGCCTATGTACAGGAAATCACATCCTCAGTGGATAGTTTTAATTCTGTCCTGTTAAAACACACTCTAGTTAAGGAAATGATCATAACAATAGCCTAAGCCCACATTTATTAACATAATATCTGGTGGCCTGAATTCCACTCATTTAGGCACAGAGACCTGTTCTGTAAGGCTTTAGATATGTAGTTGGCGGTATTGTGCTATTGAAGTTACCCTAAACTCATTTCATCAAAGAGACCTACAAAGAAAATACTTGCATAATACCCTCTAGCTCCATCCACATCGTTGCAGATGCAAGATTTCATTTCTTTTGATGGCTGCAACAAAATAAGTCAATCAGAGAAAAGCAATTATCACATGATCTCATTGATATGTGGAATTTGAGAAACAAGGCAAAGGATTACAAGAGAAGAGAGGAAAAAATGAAACAAAAAGAGAAGAAAGGAAAAAATGAAACAAGATGAAACCAGAGAGGGAGATAAACTGTAAGAGACTCTTAATCTCAGGAAACAAACTGAGGGCTGCTGGAGTGGTGGAAGGTAGAGGGATGGGGTGGCTGGGTGATGGACATTGGGGAGAGTGTGTGTTGTGGTGAGCGCCATGTGTTGTGTAAGACTGATGAATCACAGATTTGTACCCCTGAAACAAATAATACATTATATTCAAATAACAATAATAAATATTATTATTAATTAATAAGATACCTTAATTAATAATATATTATCATATTACTTAATATACTATATTAATAAATAATAATATAATAAATAACAAATAATAAAATAAGTAAATAATAAAATAAAATAAATAATAAAAAAGGAAAAAGAAAGAATTTTAAGAAAAATATTAGAACACAAAATTGTATATTCAGATCTCTTAACAATAGTTTAATCACTGATGCAAGTACATGGATCAGAAGTAAATTTGAAGGGCTTCGTGTTGAGGACATTGTTAACTTTTGCTATAAAGTTCCTGTGGTTCAGGGGCGCCCTGCTGGCTCAGTCAGAGGAGCATGGAACTTTTGATCTTGGGGTTGTGAGTTCGAGCCCCCTGTTGGGTATGGAGATTACTTAAATAAATAAAACTTAAAAAAAAATAAAAGAAAAGAAAATACTTACAAACCACAATGTGTAGGAGGAATCATGACATCTCTTAGGAACACTGACCCAGATCCTTAACCCACATAGCTTTTTCTTGGTAGTCACCAATTCCAGGTGCACGTTATAACTACGATAAATAACATAGATCATAAAAGGGTGACTAATGCTGAGATCCTAACTTCAACTCATTGCCTCCTTGAGAAATCATGTTTGCCTCAATTCAGTATCCTTGGAATGCCGAACAGATGATTGCCATGTAGTTTCATGCTCACTGAATGTTGAACTGAGGAATGGGATTTTCTATTACATACATACATGCTAACTATATGCCAGAGATCATACTAAGCACTTCACATGTTACATCAGTATACACTGGCAGTCGGTTTGAGAGAAATCCTGACATCTTCCAGCCCCACTAATCTCTCTTACTTGTAAAGTGACATCTGTGTTCTACGCACTGTGCAAAATCATAGGAGGATTTATTTTTGATGCACTAAACCCAAACAGCTTATTTCAAAACTTAAGTGACAGAGAATCATTCAGCCTCTCTTCCTTATCTGAAAAAAAGAAAGAACTGGACTAGATTCTTCATTAAGTATAAACTTTAAAGCTCTGAGTCCATCAAGTGAGATTTTGCTCTCTCCTTTAATGCCTTAAATGACAACATTTATATCCATTAGAGAATGTAAAAGTCTTCGCAAGGAAGAGCTTCTGTATGGGGGAAAAGCAAAATGAACATAAGTAGCTACATCCATATAGCTCATGGTATGAATAATTAACACTCCTTCCCTAAGGGATCAGCCATCCCCAACAAACAGAATGACAACTGCAGAGTGATGATTAAGAAAGGAATTTTATATGAAGGAAGCCATTCCCTGTTCTGTAGTTATTACCTAACAACAGATTTAGAATACAAATAATGCCAGTTTATCTCATTTTAAACATGAATGTGGATATATAAGTTTTCTGTTATATTAAAATCATTTATACAGATTATCTTGTTTGGGAATAAGATTGTCTTATTAAGAATAAATGATTCTGTAAAGATTCTGGAAGGAATGAGGCAATCAGGCATCTACAGTCTGTTTATTCAGTGGTGGCCTTTAGTACCCTATCCAGTGTCGTAAATATCCAAAGACCAACTCTGGCATGTGTTTACCTAGCCTTGCCCTTTGAGTTAGTTCTGGAGCGCAACTATGCAAATCATCCAGGTTCAAATAGTACTTCAAAATAGAATTGCTTATGTTTGTGCTACATAAAAATTTTATATGTATAATTATTTTTACATAGACAAGAGAATATTATTCAACCATTAAAAAAGAAAGAAATCCTGTCATTTGCATGGATAGACCTAGAGGGCATTACTAAGTGAGATAAGTAGCACAGAGAAAGACAAATTATGCACGGTGTCATTAACCTGTGGCATCTAAAATAAGAAAAAAGAAACAAAAAACTGCTAATTTGGGGCTTAGTTTGTTTCTCTTTTTTAGCTCCTTGAGGTGTAAAGTTAGGTAGTTTGAGATTTTTCTTGTTTCTTGAGGCAGGCATTTATAGCTATGAATTCTCTTAGAATTGCTTTTGCTGAATCTTGTTAGTTTTGGTATGTTGCATTTCCGTTCATTTGTCTCAAGGTTTTTTGTTGTTTTTTTTTTTTTTAATTTCTCTTGATTTCTTTTTTGACCTATGGGCTGTTCAGTAGCATGTTATTTAATCTCCACATATTTGTAGAATCTTCCAATTTTCTTCTTGTAATTGATTTCTAGTTTCAGACCATTGTGGCCAGAAAAGATGTTTGACATGATTTCAGTCTTCTTTAATTTATTAAAACTTGTTTGGCGGCCTAACATATGATTTATCCTTGAGAATGTGCCAGGCACACTTGAGAAGAATGTGTGTTCTGTTGGTTTTGGATGGAATTCTGAGCTTTTCTTTGTGAGACATTTTTTAAAAATGTGTTTTTTTGTTTTGTTTTGGATTTTTTTTTGAATAATCTCTCAAGTGGGGATTGAAAGCATGACCTCAAGATCAAGTTTCTTGGTCTACTGACTGAGCTTGCCAAGCACCCCATGAGACATTTTTTGACTATTAATTCAGTCTTTTTACTTACTCTAGGTCTGTTCATATTTTCTATTTCTTTTTGCTTCAGTTTTGATAACTTATGTATTTCTAGGAATTTGTCAATTTCATGTAGGTTATCTAATTTGTTAGCATACAATTGTTCTCAGTCTTCACTTACAATCCTTATTTCTGTAATGTCTGTAGCATTATTCCCTTTCATTCCTGCTTTTAGTAATGTGAGTTTTCTCTCTTTTTTTCTTAGTCTAGCTAAACTTTTGTCAATTTTGTTGATCTTTTCAAACAATGAAATTTTTAAAAATTTATTTATGTTTTTAGTAATCTCTATGCCCAAAGTGGGGCTCGAACTCATGACCCCAAAATCAAAAGGTGCATGCTCTTCTGACTGACCCAGCCGGGTGCCTCCAAAGAACCAACTTTCGTTTTCATGGACTTTCTATTGTTTTTCTATTTCCTATTTTATTTATCTTCACTCTAATTTTTTTTAAGATTTTATTTATTTATTTGAGAGAGGGGGAGAATACACTAGTAGGGGGAGGTGTAGAGGCAGAGGGAGAAGTAGACACCCTGCCTAACAGGGAGCTCAACGACTTGGGGCTTGATCCCAGGACTCTGAGATCATGACCTGGACTGAGAGCAGGTGCTTAACTGACTGAGCCACGCAGGCACCCCTATTCACTCAAATATTTATAATTTTTTAAATTATAAAATTTTTTAAAATCTGCCACCTTTGAGTTTAGTTTGCTGCCTTTTTGTTTTAGAACAACAGGTCCTTATGGTGGGAAGTTTGGTTATTGATTTGAGATCTTTTTTAAATGTACACATTTACAGCTGTAAATTTCCCTCTGAGCACTGTTTTCAATGCATTCCATGAATTTTGATATGTTGTGTTTTAGTTTCATTCATTCCTAAGTGTTTTCTAATTCCCTTTATGACTTTTCTCTTTGAAACATTTGTGGTTTAATTTCTACAGATCTGTGAATTTTCTGGTTTTCCTTCTGTTACTGATTCCTAATTTCATTGTGGTCAGAGAAGATACTTTGATTTCAATCTTCTTAACTTATTGGTATATTGATATTATTGATTCAATCCTTTTAATTTTTTTATGAACTAATGTGTGGTCTATTTAGGAGAATCCTCCATAGGGTCTTAAGAAGAATATGTATTCTGCTGTTTTTGGGTGGATTGTCTTATAGGTATCTATTTGGTCCAGCTGAGTTATAATATGCTCAAGTTTTAATTTTCCTGTTGATCTTCTGCCACACTATTCTATCATTGTTGAAAGTGGGGAGTTTATTTTGTTTTCTTTTATTTTTCTATATTTTATTAATATCTCCTCTAATCTTTATTATGTCCTTGTAATATTCATTCTTGTACCTAGGTCTTTCTGTGTATCGATGACTATTTCTTTAGATATCTAGCATTACTGGCTTAAAGACTGTGAATATTTTTTAAAAGATTTATTTATTATTTATTTGAGAGAGAGAGCATGGGCTAGGGGAAGGATAGAGGGAGAGAGAGAGAGAGAATTTCAAGCAGACTCCAGGCTGAGTGCAGAGCCTTACTTGGGGTTTGATCTCATAACCTTGAGGACATGACCCTGGAATCATGACCTGAGCCAGAATCAAGAGCTGGGCACACAGCCATCCTAGCCACCCAGGTGTCCCAAAAAGTATGAACGTTTAAAATATCGTGATACATGTTGCTAAACTTTCTTCCAGAAATATAAAGATATTTAATAAATGCACCAGAAGTAGCACATAGTTTTCCAATGTATGGAATGTAAGGAATAGGCAGGTTAAGATTTTGATACAGCAGTGCTATATTAATAGGGATGGGTAGCCCAACAAGAGTCAGATATGTAAATAAATCAGTTTCCTATTGTCATTGTGACCAACTGCCACTAACTTAACACAAATTTATTCTCATACAGTTCTGGAGGCCAGAAGTCTAAAATCAATTTTACTGGGCTAAAATGGAGGTGTTTGCAGGGCTGCTTTAGTCTGGAAGCTCTTAAGAGAGCCTTTAGTCCCTTGTGTTTTTCAGCTTCTAGCCTGTGTTCTTGGGCTGTGGCCCCTTCTTTCCTCTTCAAACCGTATCCCTCTAGTCTCTGCTTCCATTGTCATATGGCCTTCTCTGACCTTGACTCCTCCTGTGTCTCTCCTGTGAGGACTGCTGTAACTAAATCAAGCCCACCCTGATAATCCAGAATAGTCTCCCCATCTCAAGATCCTTCATTTAATCACATCTGCAAAGTCCCTTTTGTCATATAACATTCACAGTTTCCAGGGATTAGGATGTGGATGGTTGGAAGTCATTATTCAGCCTACCAGCCCACCAGCCTTTTATAGACACTATATACATTTATTCACAAGTAATAAAATCTGACATACTTTTTAGTTGCCAAATCTATCTGATGGCACAATATTACAACAATGGCATTAAAGTTCACTTGCATGATTGATAGTATTACCAGAAGCAAAGCTGAAGAGTATATATTAACATGAGATAATTGTGTGATGTCTGAAACCATGAGCCAGAGAGATTACTGGGGGACCAATGTACAGCAAAGGGGGAAATTTCCTGAGGCTCGTTGATAAAGGGCTTCTGGGCCAGAACCATTAGGATTTTTGCACAGACTACTCTAAATGTCATACATAATTATATGCATGTCATCATCATTGTGCCATAATTTTGGATTACTGTAGCTGAATATCTGGAAGTTGAGAACTGCTGGTAATTGGAAAATTACTGATCCAAATTTCTGTAAACTATGCTCTACAAAACACAGTCCAGATACCTATAGTTATCTCCAAGGAACTTACAATTATCAGATTAGATGTATGTTTGTTGAATGTGTATAAGAGACCATTGTTTATATTATCATTTAGCATAAATCAATGAATTTTTATTATATTTACATAATATATTTAATACATATTTATATTAATTGATTGAAGAAAAGGGAATCACACCTTGAACTACAAAATAGAATCAAAAGTTTGAGAACTGGTGGATTTAAAAAAAAAAAAAAAGCAATTAATTCCACTGCAGCATCACCTAGTGGAACTTTAGAAGAAATCAGTTTGCTTTTTCTATCAGTCTTGGAAAGGCAAAATGTAAAGTGAATGAAGGTTCATTTAAAAGTAAGCTCAATATAGGAGGCCTGGGTGATTCAGTCCATTAACCTTCCAGCTCAGGTCATGATCTCAGTGTTCTGAGATCGAGCCCTGTGGGGAGCTCCACGTGAAACCCCTATGCCGGGCATGGAGCCTGCTTAAGATTCTTTCTCTCCCTCCACACTTGTCCCCCACCCCCTCTCTAAGTAAATAAATAAATAAATAATATAAAATGCATTTCCTTAAAGCAATCAAGGAGACTAATATGTTCTATTTAAAAATAAGAAGCAACTTTATATTTGTAAAAAAAAAATCCCATTTTTTGTAGTTACAAATTGAGAAATATTCATTTTATTTATTTTCCAATATAGGAAAGAGTACACTAGAATAAAAGTCATGAATAATTTCACCATTCAAAAGTGTGTATCATTTCAAACATTTTTCCTAAGTCCATGTGTATACATTTATATTTATAGTGGATTTATGTTGTAATACTCTTTTCATTTAACACTTCTTTCATTTACATTAAGCAGTCAGTTATTTATCATAACAATATTCTATGGATGAATCAACTAAAAATAGAAATAAATTGAACATATACTTTGGCTAACTAGCAAGAGCAAAAAGTTTAAAAAAGACCGCCTCCAGTCTGAGTCTGAATGAATTTCCACCAAGTAGTTACTCAACTGCTCAATTTATTGAAGATCAGTTTCTTCTCAATATAATAACTGGAAATGAAATTGACTTCTATAGTGCTGATAGGAATAAATGACACATAATACAAATAAAATAACGAGGACTTAGATTATCCATAAATATAACCATATCTATGTCTGTTGACTCAGACTAAATAGACACAAAAGTCATTTAGTAATGATGAAAATTCATTTTATGATTATTAGAATTAACCTATCACAACTAAGTTTTAAAACTCCTTTATTACTGGGGTGCCTGGGTGGCTCTGTTGGCTAAGCATTCAACTCTTGATTTCAGCTCAGGTCCTGATCTCAGAATCATGAGATTGAACCCCCGCTGTGCTCCATACTCAGCGGGGAGTCTGCTCAAGATTCTCTCTTCCTCTCCTCCTGCCCCTCCTCTGTGCACCTTTCCCTGCTTGTACTCTCTCTCTTTAAAATAAATAAATCTTTAAAAAACTCCTTTATTACAGTTAATAGAATTTTTACAAATTAGTAGGATTTGTTTAAAAATTAAATTGTATTATATAACTCAATAAAATGTTTAGAGTTCAGATACATTTTATTATACTGTCAAAAATTCAGCAAAAGTGTGTCAAATATGTATAATTTTATGGAATTGTAAGAAAGATGTCGCTTCAACTTTCACCTCTCTGTAGGTAATTGTTGTATCAATGTCTAATGTCCTACTTGTCCGGTCAAATTTGAGGTATCTTCATCTATGAACATATTTAGGGTGTTTGAAAAAAATGAGGTTAACTGTTAATACTGTTACATGTGTTTTTAAATTTTAACCTATGTATATACTGTGAATATTTATATAGTTTCCATTACTCCTTTGTTATAAACTGCTCTAATCATTATCTTTATGCATCTTTTGCACCTTTGCCTGCAAGTCAGATTATTTCCTTAGGGTAAACTCCCTAGACATGAAACTGTGGAAGTAGCAAGAACTTTCGAGTAGAAATAAAGTCAGGTCTCACAGGGCTGTTCTGTACAGCCTCACTCCACAAAGGCAGGTATAAGACCCCCTCCAAGAAAATTAAGCTAAGCAATTCTAGGGTGACTCATATTAAGTTACCAAGAAAGCCACCTCTCTTGTGATCTAACTAGACCCAGGAATTGTGTTGACAATAACTGAACAAATATTTTGGAGTATGTCTTAGCTCGGGCTCTCTGGCAGGAGCAGCTGAGGTGGCAATCTACTTGCTGGGGAATGGAGGTGGGCAATGTAAGAGATTGCTCTCAAGAACAGCACCCCTAAGGGACCAGGGAAGCAAAGCTGGCAGAAGGTGAACTGTGTTGCAGCTGCTGGAGGAAAGCTTCAGTCAATCCCAGAGTGAACTCTGGAGCTGGTTCACCCTTCAGAGATGAGGGAAGGAGACCTGTGCCCCCACCCCTGTTCTCTTGGAACACTGAGAAGCCTAACAAAAAATGACTTCTGAATGAAGGCCACTATCTCTCCAAGGAGATAGACAGTCCAAGGAAGTACACTGAAATTCAGGTTCAGAGTCTCTTTAGGATTTTTTGAAAATTTCTTTCCAAAGCGTATATAAATGAGAGCTGTAGACCCTGAGATTCCACTCAATGTAGGAAGCATGGTAACATGGCTTCAGAAATTTCAACCTATAGGGGTCTCTGGGTGGCTCAGTCAGGTAAACACCTGCTTTCAGCTCAGTTTATAATCCCAAGGTTCTGGGATTGAGCCCTATGTCCAGCTCCCTGCTCGGCAGGGATCTTGTTTCTCTCTCTCCCTCTGCTGCTTCCCTGCTTGTGCTCTCTCTCTGTCAAATAAATAAAATCTTTTTTTAAAAAAGTATAGTGCATACAGAAAGAGACTAAAAATCAACTGTACTACTGTTAGAAAGATCAAAACATCATAAAATACACCACAAACTGTTGTGAAGCTGGTAAAATGAAGTTTATTCAACATTGTTGTGTCCCTTAATTTTTCTATGGATTCCAGATGAATTTGGAAAAATTCTGCTGGTTTTCCTTTTAAAGATTTTAATTTATTTATTTGACACAGAGAGAGAGAACGAGTGGGAGAGGGAGAGGGAGAAGCAGAACCCACACTGAACAGGGAGCCTGATTTGGGACTAGATCACGGGACTCTGGGATCCTGATCTAAGCCCAAGGCAGACACTTAACCCCCTGAGCTGCCCAGGCGCCCTCTGCTGGTTTTCTTGATGTTTTTTCTTTAACATCATTCTCTTCTTTTGTTTTTTGTTTAAATAAGCCCTATTCCTGTCACTAGACAGAGATCAAGAGTAGCCATGCTCTACTGAGTGAGCCAGCCAGGTGCCCCTTTGTGTCATTCTCTTCTGAATCCCTAGAACAGCCTCTGCATTTTCAAACACAATTCTATGTCTTAGATTGGAGTGTACATGACAAACTTTACGCTCCGTACTGATATACCTGAGAGATTCTGCACCTTTGGTGCTTTTCTATTTGTAAGGATTTTATTTATTTATTTGACAGAGAGATAGAGAGAGCCAGAGAGTACAAGCAGGGGGAGCAACAGAGGGAGAAGGAAAGTTCTGATGTGGGACTCTATTCTGTAATCCTGAGATCATGACCTGAGCTGAAGGCAGAGGCTTAACCAACTGAGACCCCCAGGTGCCCCCTAACTTTACTGCTTTTCAATGTTTATCTGGTTCTTTCTCAACTTCTCTAGCTATATTGGGATGACATGTTAATGAACCTGGCTATCTGGTTTAAGAAGATATATTTCACTTCTTCTTCATCTTTGGAAATGAGACATATCATTTCAATTTGCCAGAAATTATCGTTTTCACTTGATGTAGTCATCAGGAATTGCTCTGATTGTCAGCTCTTCGCAGCACATTCCTGGACCACCTGTTCCCTCATATCAACCTGCTGGGCTCCAGCCAGGCTTCCTACCTCCCTCTCCCTCTCAGGTTCTCATTTCCATAAGCCAGGACTGGGAAGACATAGCTTCAAAATATATTCTAACCACATTCAAGTCCATTACTATAAGAGAAAATAACAGCTTTTTTGAAGAAGCAACATAATTATGGTGAAAGCTTATCCCGATAACCAATATTACAGGCTATTATTATTTTCATTTCACATTTCTTAAACTGTAGAATTGAATATTTTTCACATTTATTGGTCATTTGAGTGTCTTCTTGTCTTTGTCTTTTCCCATTTCTCTATTGGAAATGTATCTTTTTTCCTACTGATTTGTAGATTTTCTTTATCCATTAGGGATATTAATCCATTTTTCCTTAATCTGTGACTTATTTTCTAATTAAAAAGGTAGATAGTTGCATGTGCCAAAGTTGCCTCAAATTTAATTTTTGCAACAGAGCGCAACATTCTCCCATCACATACTGGCATCAATTTAATATGTTTGTAAACCTGTCCATAATAACCCCTTTCTTCTAATCTCCCAGGCTAGAATCTTCTAAGTTATCTTTAACTCTTCCTCCTGCAAAGTCCCTTATATCTGCAACCTATCTCCAGATCTGTCATTTTTTTCCTCAAGGCAAATTCCTTTGTCATACCCCACATCTGTTTTCGTGTTTGGTTTACACCTCCTTAAGCAAATCCCTTTCTCATGCTTCAGTCATAGCAATGTTATAGAACTGATCTCCCTGGCTCCATTATTCCCCAAAGAAAATCAATTTTTCTTCTTTAAATCTCAAAGGATACTTGTATAACTTGTATACTTGGGGATTGACCTCAGGCAGGGAGACATGAGCTGCCTGAATTCCAAAGAAAATGTAGGTCTTAGATGTTTTTAAGCATTGAAAGAAGGCTGATGATGGTATCATTTGAAAAATGTGGGCATACGGGTCAAAAAGAGGATCCGGAGGCATAGAATTACAAAATCAAAGAATTTTAAAGCAAGTTGAACAGATTATGTTATCAAAACCATTCATCTTACAGGTGAGAATATAGGAACCCAGAGAGACTGAGCAATTTGTTCAAAGATACAAATGGTTATTTTATATTTACATGCTTACAAATTATGTATATTATAAAATACACACAAGCATTTTATGGTGTAATGTAAATAGGAAGTAAATACTTTAAAAACAGTTTTATTTTGTCTTGATGGTACAAAAATTCTTTTTGCTATTACTATTAATAACGTTTTCAGTGAATGGGTTAAGACTTTTTTTTTAAGATTTTATTTATTCATTTGATAGAGAGAGGGAGCACAAGAAGGGAGAGGGGCAGAAGAAGGGGGAGAAGCAGGTTCCCTGCTGAGCAGGGAGCAGATGGGGGGCTGGATCCCAGTACCTGGGTCATGACCTGAGCGGAACAAAGGCAGACACTTAACCAACTGAGCCACCCAGGTGCCCCTTGGATTATGGATTTTTAATATAGCAACCCAAAAGTCAAGTTGTAAGTTCAGCTTATTTTGATACTTGGTTATTTTTAAAAGAACATATCACACAGATATGAAGATCCAATACTCATTTTTCAATTTGATCCACTTATTCAGAAGTTCTTATTGAAAATTATTAGCAAAAAAATCTACCTTTCTTAATGTCAATTAACTGTTCTTGACAAGTAATTGGAAAATGCTGTACTTTCAAATTTAAAAAAAAGTGAATCCCATGGGTATGTCTCATTTTAAAGTGGTTGTATTGAAAAGAAGTTCGAAAAATCTGTTCTCAAGTTTTCTAAGTGTGCAGAGATAAGAGACTTTTTACAGGTGATATATTTATATCTACCTCAAATGAAATAAAATTATTATTTCCAAACATTTGCTTTCAAAATACTTTTGTTTCTTTTTTTGAAAACAAAACAAGACACAACAAAAACTGCTTTTGTATTTATATTTAAAATGTTATATGGGGTGCCTGTCTGGTCAGTCAGAAGAGCACGAGCTCTTGATTTCAAGGTCATGAGTTTGACCTCCATGTTGGGTGTAGAGATTACGTAAATAAAAATTAAAAAAATAAACTTTAAAATGTCACATGAAGGGACAGATGAAATGTGTGAGTGTTTTTTAAGTAGCCACTAGGTGGAGTAGTGTTAAAAGTCACATCAAAATAAAGGTCAGCATAGTGGGAAATTATTTTTAAACTTTTTATTGAAGATTAATACATATACACACCATGTACAAGTAACTCCAAAGGGATAACAGACCCAAATATTAGAGCTAAAACTGTAAAAATTTTATAAGAAAAACAGGATAGCTTTATAGCCTTGGTTTAGATTAAGATTTCTTAGGACAAAAGAAGCATGAATCATAAAAAACAAAATGATAAATTAGACTAGGTAAAAAAAAAAATCTGGTCTCTGAATGATGCTACAATGAATGGAGAAAGAAAAGTCACAGACTGGGAGAAAATGCTTCCCAAACATATGTCTTATAAAAGACTTACAACCCAAATATATAAAGAACTCTTATGAGTCAGTAATAAGGAAATGAGCAATCTAATAAAAAGAGGCAAAAAGAGTTAGACACATCACTAAGGAAGAAATGTGGATGGCAAATAAGCACACGGAAAGATGCTCAACATCATCCATTGCTAAGGAAAAGCCAATTAAACCACAATGAGAGACCTGTCTCTCCACAGCTATGAGAATGTCTAAGATTAAATGGGCTGACAGTGGCAGGTACTGACATGGAGCAAGTGGAACTCTTTATAGGTTGTTGGTGCCAATGCTGAACGATACCGCCATTTTAGAGAAATCATACCGTACCACCCAGCAATCCTATTCCTTCCTATTTATTCAAGAGGAATGAAAATGCTGCAAAGTTTAGTGGGCAAATGTCTATTTGTAAGGAGCAAAATTTGAAAAAAAAATAAATGTTCATTAATTGGTAAATGGATAGACATATCTATATAACGAAATACAACTCAGCAAGGAATGAAAAGTCAACCTGTGCAATCAAATGGATGAATCACAGAAGGATTCACATGATGCCACAATGAATAACTTGTCCTATAAATGTCGTTCTGCAAGTCTGTGTATGATATTATCAGAAAATTATGGGAAGGAGGATTACTGGGTCAAAAGCCACATGTGTTTGCAATTTTGTAATTTGAATAGATGTTCCAAAATTGCTTTCCTTAGGGGGCTGTACAAACTTACATTCCCACCAGCAGGGGAAAACGCGCCCATTTCCTCACAACTTCAACAAAAGAGTAAGTAGAATTTGGGGATGATTGCTAATCTCCCAGGGAAATGGCATCTCAGCAGGGATTTGGTTAATATTTCTCTTTACACAGAAGCTCCACTATATTACCTGGTCTTCCCCCTGCTCTCCTTACACAGCCCCTGAGGCTTTGACACATTTCGTACTATGGTATTCTGAACGTGCCATACAACTTCATACCCCTGGGCAATTATACAGATGGTTCCCCGTGCCTGGAATGCTCTCACCTATACCACCTGCCCAGTGAAACCCTGCTTATCCTCCAAAATTCGCACACATTTGTGAAGCTCTTCTTGATGTTGCTTTCCTCTGAGCTACGTTTGTACTTCATATGCACAATCCAGCATGTCATGGTGAATCACAATCCTTTTTCCAAGTCACTGTGAGCTCCTGAACATATTAGGAAGTGTCTCTAAGTTCTACAAGACAAGGGCTTCAATTCATTCAGCTCTTTATTCTCAGGTTTTGGTAGGGGTAGGGTGTCTGGCACAAAGTAAGACCATGGCAAATGTGTGCTGATCCGAAGGAAGGGTCTCCGCAGGAGCAAACATGTTTCTGTAATTACCTTTGCATGCATGAAGGCACATCTAGGAAGAAAATTTTCTGATGAGTCAATCTAACACTATAATTCTGTATTGAAGGGTGATTTGTCCCAACATCTCCTCCTTCATGTTTTCAGAATGAAGATTTATGTTGTTGGACTGGTAGCCCAATAGGGTCTAGAAACACACATTACGGCAGAAGGTATAAGGAGAGAGCAAGCATTTTCATTTAATGTTGGAGTCCCCCATCTATAAAGGTTACAGGGCACAAGATAATCTGAAATGCTGGCATAGAAGAAATTTCCTGCCTTCTGTGACAGCTTAGGGCAGGGGAAATGCTCCTGATGGCACTGCAAAGCAAGGTATAGGAGAACATTTGGCAGATATTCCGAAGTGAGCACAGGTATATGGAATGTGCCCCTCCCTCACAGAACCACTGTCTGGGCTTCCAGTTTGGGCAGCTGTGCCTATGCTCTCATAGAAGGCCTTAGATCGTGAGTCACTCACCTGTACCAAACACAAATCTGTACGTTGGTTTAAGCCGAAAGACCCAAGAAGAATCCTCATTATCTTCCTATCAAAAATATTATGCCTGGAAATAAACAACTTTATATACCTATACCTCACAAGCTCAGCAGGGAAGCATTTCTTACCCTTCGTGATCAGAAGAGAGGCTTTTGTGCAATTTGTGGATAACGGGTTAATAAAGACAAGAAGCATTTATTTCCTTATGATGCAAAGCCACTCCTACAGAATGAGCACAAGGGAAAAACAAAACAGAACAGTTATATGCTACTTAATGAATATTTATTAAATAACCATGTGCTAGCCATCATGGCAGGCAATGGGGATGTGCCCTAAAGGAGCTTATAATGTAGTTCTGAGGATGAAACCAGCTGTAACATCATACATTTGTACAAGGCTTTTACGTTTACAAAGTATGGTCATGTATTGCAAATTCACTGCTCTCTCCCCTTTCCACACCACCAGAACATAGAGGCCATGGACAAAACACAAAGTGCTATGGAGAGTCAAAGAGAAGAGATTCTTTGTAGGAGGGTGGTAAGGACTGGGCAGGAAGTGAAAACTTCATGAAGAAGAAAACATTCTAGATGAGCTCTGAAAGGTGAACATATTTCATCAGACAACGACTGGTAGCATTCCTTATAATAAATAACTTATGCATAGGCGTTAAGTCAAGAGGATGCTAGAGACAAATTTTGGGGAAGCCCAAGAAATGTAATTTGACTGCAATAGAGTATCAGAAGAAAATAAAACTGGAAATAAAGGCTTGGGAATGTATGCTTAATTTTTTTTTAAAGGAAAGTTGTTTTTTTTTTTTTAAGATTTTATTTATTTATTTGTTAGAGAGAGAAAGAGAGAGAGAGCACAGGCAGACAGAGTGGCAGGCAGAGGCAGAGGGAGAAGCAGTCTCCCTGCCAAGCAAGGAGCCTGATGTGGGACTCTATCCCAGGATCATGGGATCCTGGGATCATGACCTGAGCCGAAGGCAGCCGCTTAACCAACTGAGCCACCCAGACATCCCTGTATGCTTAATTTTTTTAGATTTAGGGCTAGCAAATCAAATGAATGCATTATGCTTTAATCTGAGGTAGGGGATCAGTTTAGCTACTTTGAAAAAATTCTTCATTTATTTCAAGCTATCCTTCCTAGATTCCAATCAAAGTCACTTGATCTTCTATGTCTCTCTCCCAGAGTCTTATCAAGGCTCCCCTTTTCCTCATCAGTTACTGATCAATTCATATACATTTCTCCTCTCCTCCCATTCTCTTCCACAAAGCAGTTGTTTCTAGGATGATGAAATTTTACTGCTCTTTTGTTTATTTCCTTGTTTGTGGTTTCTGATTTCCTATAATGAGCAGGAAATGTTTTAATAATAAAAGCTTATTTTTGAAATATAATGTTTATTAATACCTTAGATTATATCCTCCAAGTTTCTTCTATATAAAACATAAATGTCATCTTTCTGTGATCTAATGTCATGTGTACCTTTTGGCAATTTACCAATTATTGGATATCTAGGTGATATGAAATTTTTGAAATGATGAATAGTGCAGAGCAGTTAAAATTAGATGAAAAAAAATTAGTATTAAACAGTACAGTCCCGAGGTCCCTGGATGGCTCAGTCGGTTAAGCATCTGCCTTTGGCTCAGGTCATGATCACAGGATCTTGGGATGGAGCCCCAGGTCATTCTTCCCTGCTCAGCAGGGAATCTGCTTTTCCCTATGCCCCTCTCCCTGCTCATGCTCTCTTTCTGGCTTGTTCTCTCTCAAACAAATAAAATCTTAAAAAAAAAGAAAAAGTACAATCCCTCCCCTGGGGGTGAAAGAAAAAGCAAAATAGGCAACAATTCTTAAAGATGCACAAAATGTTACAAGACTACCCCCATGGCCAAAATGACACGTTGTCCAGCTTGCTTTCTGCCAAACCACCTTTGGCCAAATTATTTCCAGCTGAAGAGTAATGTTACACTATGTGCTGAGCAGTGTGCTAGGCAATGATGACATCAAGATGAAATCCCTGATCCTTATCCTCAAGGAGCTTAAAGAACCAGGAAGGAATATGGGCATCACAAGGGATGCCCAGGTTACTAAGGTACACAGAGAAAGGTATCTGACTGCACCTGATAGGATCATCCCGGAAGATGGTATTGTAAGAGAGCCCTGAAGGATGAGTAGGCAGTTTCTCAAAGAAAGGGCTGGGGAGAGAGGAAGTGTACAATGATATCTGGGCAGAAGCAACAGCCCATGCAAAGACACAGTCAAGAGTGAATATGGCACGCTGAGAGAGTTCTACATGTATATTGAGGTTAGCAGGTAGGAGAACATGTGTGTATGAATTGGTGGGAATTAGAGGGAAGACGGTAAGATAGAATTCTAGAAAATGAGTGTGCTCGATATAGTACTCTACAGTGTGGGGAACTTACCATTTTTATTTACGTGTAGTTTAGTTTATATCTTTAAAAAATTCTTCTTGTAATGTGACTTATATTAGACCTAATGTTAGTGTAATAATACAAATATACAAATGATTAAAAGTAAATTTGGCTTGGGCGCCTGGGTGGCTCAGTGGTTAAGCTTCTGCCTTCGGCTCAGGTCATGGTCTCAGGGTCCTGGGATAGAGCCCCTCATCGGGCTCCCTGCTCAGCGGGGAGCCTGCTTCTCCGTCTGTCTCTCTCTCTGCCTGCCTCTCTGCCTACTTGTGATCTCTGTCTGTCAAGTAAATAAATAAAATATTTTAAAAAAAAATAATAATAATAAATTTGGCTTGAGGGGGGCACCTGGTTGGCTCAGTAGGTAGAACATGGGACTCTTGTTCTCAGGGTCATGAATTCAAGCCTCACATTGTGTGTAGAGCCTACAATGAATGGCTGAATGAATGAATACATAAATATAAATAAATTTGGCTGTTTTGGGGATAAATGCTCGAAATTGTTTTTCTGGGTTCAGTGAAGCTTGGAGACAACTGCTCTAGGTGAAGGGAAACCATGATGGGCTTGAAGGAGGGGAGAATGGCAACAAGATCTGAAACTTTGGCAGCAGGGTGGAGAAGGGTGGATGGGAAAGAACATGCAGGGAGTTCAGAGGCATTAGTCAAAGTGAGAGATGATGAGAGCCTGAACTAGGAAGAGGGGATTGGTGGGACTGACAAGATTCAGACAGAGCTTGGTAAACTGACGTTTTGTGCAATGCAGAGGGAAAAATGGATAGAAATTACAGAAACAGAAAGAAGAGGATGGATGCTGTGTGAAGAAATGACAACAGATAAGCCAAATCAGAAATCAAACGCAGAAACCATAACTCAGCAACATTACAGGATGTATATCCTGGTGTAATATTTGTTTGTAATATTTGCTTAATGCAAGAATGCATTTTAAGTCCTAAATATCTAGCCCCCCATGTTGCTGGCGACTGCTGACCTAGGAGTAAACACACATTATCATATTCTGATCAAAAGAAACATGTGAGATGTAATGAATTCCAGTGGAAGTGGTTTAACGTTCTGAATTCATTTATATTTGTAGAAAACCATAAAATGTTGTGAAAGATAATGACATAATTACAGGAGCAGAGTCTCCAAAACCTTCAGAAAGCTCCCATCTAGACACAATATAAAGCTACAGATAATGTCTAGAAATAGGTACAGGGTGTAGGAGTGAAACATTTTTACTCATCAGTCATTGCAAGTTCACTTGGCACATTGTGATAGAATGTTATTTTAAATAATGGGTAAACTTTCCCTCTTGCTTTAGACCTAAATAGGCTACATTACTTTATCTTCCAGCCAACTTACCTAGCAAAGAAATCACATAATAAAAACAAAATTTCCTTCAAGCCCAAGGCCATTCTTCCCTATGCCCACTACTCTCTAGCTGTGCTGGATTTCACTGCTGGGCAGGACTGGCACTCAATAAATATTAATTGAATGAAATTGAGCCATATAGACCAAACCTACAAATCAAGGATATTAGGCCAGAATCTTCATCTACAGAGTCTTATGTGTGAGAAATGGAACTTAATTATTCAACTTGATTTCTACTTTTTTTTTTTTTGCATTTTTTTTTACTTTATTTAAGCTTTATTTAAACATATGATGTAACCCCACCACCCTCACCCAACCCCTCTTCCCCCCACCCCCCTCAGTTTGTTTTATGACATTAAGAGTCTCTTTTGGTTTTTCTCCCTCCCGATCCCATCTTCTTTCATTTTTACTTTTCCTACTTCTTTTTTTTTAAGATTTTATACATATATAGTTTTGAGTGGGGGGATGCATATGAGTGGGGAGGAAGGGCAGAGGGAGAAAGAGAAGCAGATTCCCTGCTGAGAAGGGAGCCTGACTCGGCTTGATCCCAGAACTCCAGGATCATGACCTGAGCTGAAGGCAGACGCTTAACTGATTGAGCCACCCAGGCGCCCCTTGGTTTCTATTTCAAAGCATCGTTTTACCCGGCTGGCACGAAGTGTATCATGGTCTATTCAGTATCTTTCCCTCTGTTTCTCTAACATTTGCATAAAGCCAGGATATTGAGATGAAATCTCATTTATCTGCTATATCATCTGTCCCATCGGTCACTTGAGATATCAATTTGCATCTGGCCACTTTGAATTAGTCCAAGAAGGTTTCTCTGGAGACTTCCCTTCCCCATTTTATGACTCTTTTGAGCAAGGGTTTTTCTCCTCTACCTGTCACCATCCTTGGTCCCATGAGACTCATTCTGTTACCTCGGTACTGCAATAGGCACTTAAGGCTTCCTCTGGGCCCTGTTGCCTCCCTGGAGCTTGGCCCAGAGGTAAGGCTCGGAGCTCCAGGGAGTGGGGACCTCTCACACCTGCTGGCCTGGTGCTACATCTGTCACTCAGCAGGGACAGCACTTTTTTCCCAGGGTACCAGCAACATGTGTGATCTCCAACTCCTGAAATTCCTTTCAGCCCTGGGGATTCTCATTTGTCGGTGTGTACAGAGAGACTATGGAAGAGAGCGAGAAGAAGCTGTGTTCCTGCTGAGGCTATCTTTCCACTCTTTTGTCTATTCATTAGGATGTTGTTATCTCTAGACCTTTGCTTTTATTTACTATTTTTAAAAAAGATTTTATTTGGGCGCCTGGGTGGCTCAGTGGGTTAAAGCCTCTGCCTTCAGCTCAGGTCATGATCCCAGGGTCCTGGGATCGAGCCCCACATCGGTCTATCTGCTCCCAGGGAGCCTGCTTCCTCCTCTCTCTCTCTGCCTGCCCCTCTGCCTACTTGTGATCTCTGTCTGTCAAATAAATAAATAAAATCTTTTTTAAAAAAGATTTTATTTATTTGACATAGAGAAAGAGGGGAAGAGAGAGAGCACAAGGGGGGGTGGAGAAGAGGGAGAAGGAGAAGCAGGCTTCCCGCTGAGCAGGGAGCCTGATGGGGGTCTCAGTCCCAGGACCCAGGGATCATGACCTGGCTGAAGGCAGTTGCTTAACCCACTGAGCCACCCAGGTGCCCCTGTGCTTTTATAACTCAAAGACCGGGAAGACAATCCTTCCAACTTCCCGCAGCCACATTCCTTCCCTGAGTACAAACAGAAAAGCCTAGCTTCTGCTTAAATATGGAGACAGGACCAAGAGGATATTAGGAAGTGTTGACGAAAGAGAGAGGGTTTGGGTGAACACTGATAAATATTGCAAAATTAGTATTCTGCTTCAGATTCATAAGTAAAATCTTGACTCCCGAATGAAATATTTCTCATGGGTTCCTAAAAAGGAATTTAGGATTATTTGCATTTCTTTATCTGAGAATGAGTTAAAATGCAATCACCATGGTGTTGTATAGAAAAATTGCCTGGGGTGCCTGGGTGGCTCAGTGGGTTAAAGCCTCTGCCTTCAGCTCAGGTCATGATCTCAGGGTCCTGGGATCAAGCCCCGCATCAGGCTCTCTGCTCAGTGGGGAGCCTGCTTCCCTTCCTCTCTCTCTGCATGCCTCTCTGCCTACTTGTAATCTCTGTCTGCCAAATAAATAAATAAAATCTTAAAAAAAAAGAAAAGAAAAATTGCCTCGTGTCTTCTTTGAAAGAATATTGGCTAAGTGCCTGCTTGGGCCAGATGCTGGGCAAATGCTTCTCAACAGCCCTGTGACATAGGCATGGTGAGCCCATTCTTAAAATGAGGAAATTGAGCAAGTGTTAAAAAACTTAAGTTCACACAGCTTTTCAGTGACTTGGCAATAATTTGAAGCCAAATGCATACAACTGGAAAAATTCACATGTTCTCTTTATTTTTCATTGTCTCTCACAGAATTCATGATTCATGAAACACATTGGTCCAAGATAGTATTTTATTATTTTTTTCAGTTTTTTATTATTTTTTTAATTCCCCCAAATAATTCTGATTTTCTTTTTAAATTAAGTTCATCTGATACTCCTCTTTTTTTTTAAAGACTTTATTTTTTTTTAACAGAGAGACACACAGCAAGAGAGGGAACAGAAGCAGGGGGAGTGGGAGAAGGAGAAGAAGGCTTCCCACTGAGTAGGAAGCCCAATGAGGTGCTGGATCCCAGGACCCTGGGATCATGATCTGAGCCAAGGGCAGACGCTTGACTGAGCCACCCAGGCACCCCAAGGTCATTTGACACTCTTAAAAGGGACTTGTAAAGGATTGTACTGATTTTGTAGGACTGCTGTAATGAACTACTATAATCTGGGGGCAGGTGTTTAAATAACAGAAATTTATTGTCTTATAGTTCTGGAGGCTAGAGGTCAAAAACAAGGTGTCAGCATGTTCATGGTCTCGCTTTGCCTCTTCCTCGCTTGTTGTGGCCTGCAGCTGCAACACTTCAATCTCTGTCTCTGTCATCACACTCTATTCTTCCCTTATGTGTATCTGTGCTTCTTCTAAGGATAGCAGTCATATTGGATTAAAGGTCTCTCCTACTCCTACCTCATCTTAATTACTTACACATGTAATGGCTCTGTTTGGTAAAGATACTGGGGCTTAAGACGTCAACATATCCTTCTGGAGAACATAATTCAGTCCATAATTAGTATGTTCTAAGTACTTTAAGGTTGAGTTGTTACAGGGGTACCTGGCTGGCTGTGGAGTGTGTGACTCTTGATCTCAGGGTTGTGAGTTTAAGCCCTACTTTGGGCATAGAGTTTATTTAAAAATAAGATTGAATTGTCACAGTTTAAGCAACATAGGCAGCATTTTATATACAGAGAATTAGCCATTTGGTCATTAGTATCTCATAAAGTGAGAAGAAAAACAAAAAATAGCGAATATGTGAATATCTCAAATTTTTCATCATTAGCCACACAGTTTTGGATTTTGCAATTTTTTAAAACTTAAGTGCTCAAACAGTGTACAAAATGCTCAGAATATTTATAGATCAGTTCATGATAACAACTATTGTTGCAAAAACACTTAATAGTTTCATAAAATATTTTTGGACATGATTTCTTTCTTAACACTCAAAACATCCCTGATACATTTTTCTTCACTTTAGATTAAGAAATTGACACTGAGAGCATTAAATATTTGTTTAAGACATGCCTTCAGAAGAGGTGTTCTTCGAATACAAACCAAGATTTTGTTAGTAAAATTCTGGAGCTCTTATCACACATCTTGCTTGGTACATTTTAATATCTAATTATGGTGATAAAGAAGATGGTAATAATGATAATTGCTAATGCTTACTGAATGTTTACTATCTTTGGAGGACAGTGCCAAACACTGCACATAATCATCTCTCATTTAATCTTTTTAAGAACCCTAAGAGACAGGTGCAGCACCAAAGCACAGTGACAGAGGGAAATTAGCCCAAGGCTACAAAGCTTGTAAAGGTGAATGTCAGGATAACACACTCAGAGGTCTTACTCCAGAGTCTGTCCTCTTAATCACTTCTATGTGGCCTCCTTGACCTTGTGAAGCCTTCCTAGACAGTCTCCATTTCAGAGACCTCACCACTCAGGCTCTTGTTACACTATTACAAACCAGCTTAGGAGGGTTTATTGACATGTTGTAAATCAATGTATGGCCACCCAAATAACTTTAAGCAAGTTACTTAATATCTTCAAATGCCAGTTGTCTCTAGTGTGAAAGGGAGATATACCACAGTGAGCTTAAATTAAACAACATATGTAAATGACTTGGTACATATCGGCCACATAATAGACACTCAATTTATTTTATTTATGAATTAACTGATATAATAGCTGATTGTTTAGAAGGTGCTCTGGGGCTTGGAGGAGGGGGCAATTGATTTTGACTGGTAATATCAAAAGTGTTAAAGCATAAGTAACAGTTGGATCTTAATGAGAAAATGTTAACAGGTGATGAAGGGCGTGCCATCATATGAATGTTCAGTCCTCCAAAATTCTTATGTCGAAATTGTAATGCCTAATGTGATTGTATTAGGAAGTGTGAGGCCTTTGGAGGTAATTAACTCCTGAGGTCAAAGCTCTCATGAAAGAGATTTGTGTTGTTATAAAAGATAACCCCCTACGCCCAGAGATCCTGCACCCCTTCTGCTAGTGAGGGTACAGCAAGACTGTGCCAGCTCAGTCAGTTAAGCATCTGCTTAACTCAGGTCATGATCCCAGGGTTCTGGGATCGAGTCCCACATCAGGCTCCAAGCTCAGCAGGAAGTCCCCTTCTCTCTCGGCCTCTGCCTGCCAATCCCCCTGCTTATGCTCTCTTTCTTTCTCCCTGTCAAATAAATAAAAACAAAATCTTAAAAAAAAAATGTGCCCACTATGTACCAAAAAGAGGACCCTCACTAGAATGTGACCAACCTGGAGCCTTGGTCTTGATTTCCCAGACTCCAGAACTGTGAGGAATAGATTTCTGTTGCTTCTAAACTACTCAGTCTGTGCTATTTTGTGATAGCAGCCTGAAGGAACTCAGACAGGACATCCTAGGCAGAGAAGCCTTTTGGAAATAAAATGATGATTCTGCAAGCTGCCCCTGCCTCGAAGGACAATGGGGATCACATCGTTGAGCATTTTCATATGAAATTATGGGAACTGTGACCTGCCACATCTATTAATTTCACCAGTGCTGATGAGTAATTCAAACAACATCCCTTCTGCAGCTCTCAACAGTTTGTAATTCTGTATTCACATGTGTGGACCGCTGCCAGTTACCCATGTCACTTCAGTAGTGGCAGGAATAGATGCCATCAGGCACTGGTCACTCGGGCCTTCTGAATCTTAAGCCCGAGGGACTTGATCCTTTTCTTCTCTATAACTGTCGCACCTGCAGCCTGAGACCAGTGAGCCACCATACCCAGAAGGGAGAGGTGAGCACTTTGGTTTGGAGCTGGCTGGCAGGGGGGAGCAGCTCCTTTATTTCCACAGGTACCCTGTTGGGCTGAAATCAGTGATAACTCATTTCTCATTGGCCTGGGAAAGAATTCTCTTGTCTAGTCCCATTGTGCTATTGGGGGTAGGGGAAGGGAGGGAGTAAGAGTGCTGTTACTATTAAGGTCACTTGGAGAGAATCAGGACTTCTACAAGTCAGCAATTCCAGGATTCTTGGCCCCCTCCCCTCCATGATACCACTGCTGAGTTACTGCTTTCCTGCTCCTGCTCACCATGCTCCCACCATCCAGATTCTTCCTCTTTCACTGTTCATGTAAATGTTATCCACTCTTCAAGGCCCACTTCCTAATGTCTACTGATCTAAAACTTCCATGGCACTGAGCACATTAATTTAACTATTTTGGAAAAAGCAGAGGACTTTCCAAAAACTTGCCTAAAACTTGTTCAGGAAACTGGCCTAATCATCTTAAGAACTGTGTTCTAATTCCAGCTCTAGCATTTTATCACCTACTATTATGATCTAAGTTTCTTCTTTGGCAAATGAACTATATACTACCTATCCTACCTCAGAGGACTGAGGGGACGCTCATATAAGAATTAATTCACAAACTGTAAATCACTGTCCAACTGAGGCATTAATGTGGCATATTTTCTCTTCATAACTAGACAAGTTCTTTTGAGTATAAGAATCATTTCTTTTTTGCAACTCCCTCAATGATTCTTGATGTGCTATAATCACAGAAAGCATTCAGTATCTGTCAATTAATAAGAAACAGTATTATTTTTACTAAAGAAGATGTCTTTTGGTCAGTTTTAGGAACTTTGTACACTCTATTATTAAATAGAATTTAATTAACATATTTACTTAGTGTTTTAAAATTTTTTTAAATTTAAAATTTTAAAATTAAAAATTAAAATTTTTAAATTTTCAAAATTTTCTGATTTTTGAATGACATTTACAAACAAATATTGTCTTTTTGTAGTCTTTTACAATCTAAATGTAATTTTACTACTTATGCTAGACTTATCAGAAATATCGAAATTTTCTATTTGAAGTTTCTGATTTAAAAAAAACACTTGTAAAACAAAACTGGAATTCTTCAACATTTTCCCATTAAAAATGAATACTTTTCCTTTTAAAATCTTTTATTTGATACATATGTGAAATTTAGGGAAGTACAAATCCTTTTTAATAACATGTACTCCGTCTTTGAGCTTATGGTAGATTTAGTATTGACGAAAATGTTGTATTTTTACTATTTTTTTAATTTTTAATTTGAGTAGAGTTGACATGCAATGTTACATTAGTTTTGGGTATACAACATAGTGATTTAACACGTTTATACATTAGGCGATGCTCACCACAAGTGTAGCTCTCATCTGTCATCATAATACACTATTACAATAGCATTGACTATATTCCTTATGCTGTACCTTTTATTTCTGTGACTTATTCATTTCATAACTCGAAGCCTGGATCTCTCACTCCCCTTCACCCATTTATTCGCATTCCTCCATCCCTTCCACTCTGTCTACAGGCCTGATTTTGCTTTTTGCTTATTCATTTTTTTTTTCAGATTCCAAGTGAAGTCATATTTGTCTGTTTTCCACAGTGGATGGATGCACCAATTTATATTCTTACCAACAGTGTATGAGGGCTCCTTTTTCTCCACATCTTGCCAACTGTTATTTCTTCTCTTCGATTTTAGCCATTCTGACAGGAGTAAGGTGATAGCTCATACTGGTTTTGATTTGTATTCCTTGATGAGTGATATTGAGCATCTTTTCATGTGTCCGTTGGACATCTGTTTATCTCCTTTGGAAAAATGTCTATTCATGTCCTCTGGCCATATTTTATTGGATTGTTTGTTTTTTTGAGAAAAATGTTGTAACTTGAAAAAAAAAAACATTTAAGCTAAATCTGATTTTCCCATGGGCTAGAAGGCTATGTCTGACAGTCTATGACTTAACCACCACTTTTAATCAACTGCAAATGACATATCTGTTTAATCTACACATTGCTTTCTAATATATTTTACTCAGAGAATCACAGTATTCATATTAAATTTTGTTTAATAACTCAGTATCATAGTATGTACCTATAAAAAGACAAAAGAACTCTTATTTTTGGGGCGCCTAGGTGGCTCAGTGGGTTAAGCCTCTACCTTCAGCTCAGGTCATGATCTCGGGATCCTGGGATCGAGCCCTGCATCCGGCTCTCTGCTTAGCAGGGAGCCTGCTTCCTCCTCTCTCCGTGTGCCTGCCTCTCTGCCTACTTGTGATCTTTCTCTCTGTGTCAAATAGATACATAAAATCTTTTTCTTTAAGAACTCTTATTTATTACTTACATTGTGTCAATCACTATTCTTGTCACTATTCCTATTATTCATGGATCCTGTATTTGCAAATGCCTACTCAGTTAAAATTTATCTGTAACCCTACAATCAATACTCTAGTGCTAAGTAAGGAAGTGAATCTGTGTAATTATGCATACACAGTTTACTACTAACTTGCTATCTCTCATGATCTATCATCCCCTTCTCCCTTCTTTAAGCTTTCTGACATGTGGCCACCCAGAATGGTTTCCAAGTTTCCTTCAACCAGGTATTTTCTTTTCTTTTTTTTTTTTTTAAGATTTTATTTATTTATTTGACAGACAGAGATCACAAGTAGGCAGAGAGAGAGGAGGAAGCAGGCTCCCCGCCGAGCAGAGAGCCCCATTCAGGACTCCATCCCAGGATCCTGGGATCATGACCTGAGCAGAAGGTAGAGGCTTTAACCCATTGAGCCACCCAGGCGCCCCCAAGTAGGTATTTTCATAGGACTGTGTTCTAGTTAGTTGGAGGTAGGTAGAAGTAGGAAATACAATTTCTCAAAATGTCCATGAAGGAAAGAGACATGCCTTTCTTCACCTTGCTTTCTGCTGGTAGGAATGTGGGAATGTGATTACGACATTGAGCAGCCATCTTGGATCACAGGCGGAAGTGTTATCGTGAGGATGGTGGAACAAAAGGGTAGGAGTCTGGATACCTAACACTGTGACAATAGCCCAAGCCCTGGACTGACAACCTCCAGACTTCTTTCATATGAGAGAAAGACAGACCTCTAGCTTGAGTTCCTGTTATTGTGGACTTGATGTCACCTGCAGCTGAACCTACTTTAGACTGATAGAAAAAGCCACGTGGAAGCACAGGGCTATTGTTTAGAGCTGTACAGAGTAGAAGTCTACTGGATAAGGCATCAAGATGGGTGATGGGTAAGTGGGGGTTGAAACCCAACCTACTCACTCCTTTCCAAGCTTATAACCATGTTTTGTTTATCAAGAACCTGATATACCAGTGGCCCTGTAGAAAAGTTAAAAAGTTTGTCTAGATAGCAAATGCTATCTAGACTCTAGAGCAGCATTTTTAAAAATTTCATCTGCGTACTCCTGAAGGCATTGGAAATCATTTTAGGTAGTCTGCATTGATGTACTTCAAAAAAATCTTATTTAGGGATGCCTGGGTGTCTCAGTGGGTTACGCGACTGCCTTTGGCTCAGGTCATGTTCTCAGGGTTCTGGTTTAGAGTCCCACACTGTGCTCCTTGCTCAGCAGGGAGCCTGCTTCTCCCTCTTTTACTCCCCCTGCTGTGTGTGCTCTCTCTCTTTCTATGTCAAATAAATAAAATCTTAAAAAATCGTATTTAATACTAAATTAAATGGGCTTGTGTTTCATGATAGTTATCACTCCATTCTGCAAGTTCAGACCTCAGTGCTAAGAAGGGCAATGAGCAAAGAAGAAGACTGCTGAGGGGCAGGAATGAAAGAGAACAAGCTCATCAAACATGTCATTAGGTGGTATTTTATGGTGGCTAGAGTACAAGCTCTGGAGCCAAACTGCCTGTGTTTAAATCCTGGCTCTCTTAGACTAGCTGTATTTGGGCATATTTCTTGACCTTACTGTGTGCCAGTTTTTTGTAACAGAACTAACACAAAAGGATGGTGTGAGGATTTAAAATAATTATTATAGTGCCTGACACATAATGACCACTCAATAAACATAAGATATTAGCACCATTCTGGTAATTATTTAGCAAAGAAACCCAAAACTAGCTATGCTTGTTGAAAGCTTTTTTTTTTCTTCCCCTGCCAGGAATTGTACATATCTGACCTTACTTTACTTTAGTTATCAGGAACTAAGGCTCAGAAAAATTCAGTAACTTTCCCAAGGTTATGCAACTAATTCTAGCCGAGCCAGAATTCAAACTCAGATTGGATTCCAAAGCTATGGTTTTTAACAAAGATAATTAAGGACAAGGCCTGCAAGATTTCACAAGCTTCCTCTTGTGTCCTCTTTCCTCAGTCATAGAATGTAGCAGCAAACTCTTTCACACTATAAAGAGTGGAGGATGGGTAGACTAGAGAGACTGAGAACAAGAACTGGAAGCGTGGGAGAAGTCTTGGGAAGTGGCAACAATGATCAGCCTGAGCTGAAAATCTGGCTGAGGCCCTGGGACCTGTGGCAAAATGAGAGAGCACGGAAAGTTGACCAGATCTGAAAAATGCCTCTTGGTGATTTATATGGAGCAGTGGACTCTCAAGTTTCATTTGTATTTCTCAGTGCTTCTAAAACACTGTTGCATCGTGAAACACAAAATGAACCCTATAATTCAACAATTTTATACTTTCTCAATGATCACTTATCCGATGGCTTTGATAAAGAAAGGATTTAGTCATCCAAATTATTTCTTTTTAAGAGTCCACGTCACACCTGTTAGGCAAGGAATCTGCCTTTATTGCAAATATGTTATTTCAACAAAACTTTCAAACTGTTGCAAATCGGCTGCTTTGGTTTTGCCAGTTTGCAAAAAAGTAACTGAATCAGTTTCTTTTGAAACTAACTTTTATTACCGAAAAACGTCCTGTAACCATCTGTATCTTTCCCGAGATTACTTTATAACATTAGGGCAGGGAAACACAAGTGCAGGAATTGGGTAGTAGATTCGAATCCAGAGGTTATGGATTAATGCATTATTCCGAGCACGTGCCTGGGGTTTGGTGAGAACCAACACTCGCTGGTGAACCTCCTCTCTCTCCGGTGCCCAGAGCTCTAACCCTGCCACTTTGGCTGCACGTGCTGGCTCGTGCGGAAGGCCCAGCATCTCTGTCCGGAGGGCGGCTGACTCACGCAGCCGCCCACGTGCCCTCAGGAGGCTCTGGCGGAGGCCGGGCCACCGTTGCTCGCACACCCGGGGCGGGTGCGGCTGGGGCTGCGACGCTGCAACCCACCAAGGTGCGCTCCGCCAGCAGGAGGGCGCCGCTGGTGCGCGCCTTCGGCCCCGCTCTCGTCCCAGGCAGCCGCCGCCTCCCGCCCAGGTCTACTTCCTGCCCAGAGCGCGAGGGCATCCCGCTCGGGCCTGTTTCCCGCTGCCTCCGCCCGCCGCGCGTCCTGCAACCCGCGAGCTGCACAGAAGGAAGCCACTGACGCATCCCTGGAAGGTGGCGCTCGCCGCCGCACAGGCGCACTCCCTCCCCGGCGCATGCGTCCAGGGGCCGCCTCGCGGTCCTCGTCCCCGGTGACGTGGCGATGCGCAGGCGGAGCCAAGGTCGGTAGCTGGCGGGCGCGCGGGTGGGGGAGGAAGAGCGAGGTGAGCAGGGACGTCAGAGTGGAGAGCGGAAGGTCAGGGAGGCTCGGAGCGGAAGTGAGACTAGGGAGTCTGTCCGCCATTGTGGACCCGAGGAGCGAAGAGCGAGAGGGGGAAGAGGCGCCTGCACGCCGAAAAGAAGGGCCCTTTCCACGGACCCCCGAGCGCGAGGCCCTCTTTCTGGCTTCTGAACGGGCGGCGGCAGCGGCGGCGGCTGGATCAGTCACTCGGCGGAGGGCGGCAGCCAACTGCTGTGAGTGCACGGGGAGAGGCCCAAGCGGCGGCGGCGGCGGCAGCGGCAGCAGCTCTCGGGTTGCGGTGAAGAATGTCAGCCACTAGCGTGGATCAGGTGAGGGAGCAGAGGCCTCAGGCTCGGTGAAGGCCCGAGCCCTGGAGCTCCACCCTCGCGTGGGGCTTCGGCTCCTCCCCGTCGCCGCCGCTGCCGGCCCCATAACGGTGCCTTGGGCGCAAGTTGCTGCGGTCCTGCCGCCCTGGTCGGGCGTGCGCTCTGCCCCGGAGCCTGCGGCCGAGAGGGGCGGCCGCGGAGCTGCGGTGGGTGGGGGAACGACCGCTCCGAGGGGCCTTAGGGCACATCTGAGGGCGGCAGACGTGGGGCTGAGACCAGGCGAGCTCTGGGTTTTCGAGTGGCGGGTAGGAGGTTTGAAGACTGGGGGTGGTTGGGAAATTGGAGGCTATGGAGGATGTGGTGGGTTTTACTCCTACGCGGATTGTTGAAAATAACTTGTCTTTGATAATGTCTTTGATTAACACACTTTCTCCCCCTTTTTCCCCTTCTCATTACCACACCTTTCGTCTTGCTGCGCAGAGACCTAAAGGGCAAGGAAATAAAGGTGAGTTTGAATATTTTTATCTTATTTCCTATTGTTCGTCTGATGTCAGTTTTAAACTTTGCCAGGGTCTTTTTGTTTGGTTTTGCTCCAGTTTTTTTTGTTGTTGTTGTTTGTTTTGAAATGTATGTTTAGAGAAATTTTCATCACGGCCAAAGCAGTCAAATGCTGTCCAAAACTTCGGTAGTTCCTTGCTTTGAAGCCACTTTTATAGAAACCACAGTGATACAAAAAACAGTTTTCTTAGTTGTATTTCAGTTAAGGAGGTATTATGAATGTGGGGACATTTCTTTAATTTTGTAATTTATCTGTATTATGTAACTACTACCACAAGAATTTCTCCAAATGCGTACATATAAGTGGATATTTTGTTGGAAAATGCAACTCAAGTTGTATTTCATGTCACATTAGTGAAAAACTACTGTTAACCACTGGTTCTAGTGAAGACAGTTACAATGAGGCAGTAACATGAGAGAGATCAAAACTGAACAGGCATGTCATCTTGCTGTGTAGCCCTGATTGCAAGGTGTGACTCAATCTGGTATTTTAGAAAGGACTGGGAAAGAAAAAATCAGTGAGGTTTCTGCTCTGGCTATATGATTTACTCTTCAGTTAAAAAAAAACAAAACCATAAACCATTGAAAGTGAAGCATTTTTAAAAAATAAGTGTATTTTGTGTCTGTTAATATGGAACAATGCAGTCAACTGACTGAAACATGACATTAATCATGTGACATTAGTAAGTATAGAACAATAACTGCTTTCTTGGGATAGTGCCAGTTAACATTACAGTGAATTATATATTTATAACATTTTGTAATAGGGCTTGAAATTAGACCAAATAGAATTATGCTTCCTGTTTTTTATTTCAGTTAGTAAAGTATAACCTAGAAAATAAGATGTGCAGTAGCTTTTTAGATGTAAGTCCAAGGTTTTTATTGGTGCTCTTTATATTCTTAGGGTTTTTATTTGCCTTTGCAAATTTGAAAAGAGTAAGTTCTGAGAACTCAACTCAGTTAATTCTCTTTGAGTTGTAATGCAGTTTGAGAATTTGCACATTCCAGATAAATGGCACTATATCAGTGTAGCATAAATTTACTGCTTTGTTTTGATTAAAGATGTATTTTGGAATATATACACATTTAGAAGTTTTAATTTTTAGAGTTAAAAGTTTAATTTTAGAATTATTTTTGGTTGTAAGCATAAACCTCAGAATTTGATATTGTTTGTTTTAAATGTTTTATAATATTTATTTGTAAATTTGAAAAGAATGATCCATTAATTTTTTTTTTTTGCTAGTCTGCTCATGAGGAAGTGTATAGACCTGGAAATATATGAAATCTGTGGTCATTATTGCCTAGCATAAATTATTTTATCCTAGATCTGTGGGGAGGTGGCACTTTGCAAGGCTATTTGAAATACTAAGTGTTTTGTGTTACCTGCTTTAAGGTAAGTATGCAAGTTCAATGAAGTACTTAACTTGTTTGACAAAACAAAATAAAGCATCTATAGCATTGTAAGCCATTACTCAATTACTGTAAGTTTGATTGCAATATAGTCATTTCCTTAGGTATGTCCTACTGATATCTCTGGTATAAATTATCTATGACAATAATTGCATATTGACATTTACAAATAAGTATTTTTTTGGTTGTTAATATTTTTGATCCATCAGCATAATCTCTTTTAGGTGTATCTATACACACACAAAGTGTTTATTTGGATAGCTCTCTTTTCCAAAAAATTTTCTTTCTTTCACCCTTATTCATTCATAGTTTTATCCAGGGGTAGAATATTGGACTGGGATTCCTAGGAGACCTATGTTCTAATACTTCCTCTGGCTACTGACTTGCCCAGTGAGCTTGAACACATTGCACCCTTTGGTTAGAATTTCCTATCTACAAAATAAAAGTGATAATTCTAGCTGTAAATTGTATTGTATATTATGAGGAATTAAAATTACAGTAGTCCATTGCTCTAGTTGCCGTTTTATTTGGTGGATTTATTTTCACCTTCCTCACCTCATGTATTTTTAAGATGCAGGGAGACTGTTGCCTAAGACATGGCAGAAGGGAAAAACTCTACTGGCCTGAGTATTGGTAATCATTTAAGATGCTTTAAAATGGCAGATGCTGCAAGTGCACAAATACACATATACATCACTTGTATTTTTATGCCCCTGCAGGGAGAATTACAAGGCGAAGGCAGCACCTCCAGTGAACTGATACAAGTAGCTATGTGTGTGTTTTGAGAAAAACTACTGTGCCTTAGCTGACTTGGTTTTCAAGCTAGTAAAATTGTTTTACAGTTACTCTGTTTACTTTTGTGAAGCAGAAAGCAAGGTTATTTTTCTTGAACTACAGCCCGAGTATTCTAAGAATATGAGTATTAAACTTGAAAATTCAACTTCTCAAACAGGAAAAATACATGTTGCTGAGGAGTTGTCAAAGTTCTGAAACCGTAATCCTCTTCAGATGACTTAATTTTAGAGATGCTGTTTTTCTTTTCTGAATTATCTTCATTTGACACTGTGAGCCTGACACCTGTCTTAGTGTCTTTGATTTTCTAAGTTTTTTTCGGTATATCCTTAAGGATTTAAGTGCACTAACAGAGCTAAAATTTGAAAGGAATTCTATATCAATCTCTTTGTAAGGCAAAAATGCTTTCATAGTATAAAAATTCTAGGCTTACTTTTTGTAAGTTTGAGTTCTTTTTAGTTAATAGATTTTTTCCTTATGGTAAATATTAGAACTCTTTATTATCCTTAGCTAGGCTAGTACTGAAAGATAGTAGAAATTTAAGGAAAACTGCTATTAGTCTGTAATTTATTTATGTATTTACTTTTATTGGTTCATAATTTAAAACTGATTTTATATCACTTTTATTTATTAATAACCAGAATTTTTGTTGCCAGAATAAAAGGGTACCTCTTCCCTGCAGGCACCATAGATAAAAGTGTCAGATCCTGTACTCCTAGCAGCCTTGCTGCCAGCTTCCTCCTGGTGCCTTAAGTGTATAAATAGACAAATACATGGAAAGGAATTTTATCTTTTCCCTCCTCTCTTCCCCTATCCCTTCCCAACAGAGAGACAGAATTGTTTGGTAAAACTGCAGTTTAAAAGAATTAGGTTGAATTTGGCTGTATTTTAGTGTTTCAGAAAACTAGTGGGAAATGTAGTGTTTTGGCAGTATTCTTTTGTATCCTCTCCCCACAGTCCCTCAGGAAATAATTGCAAAGCACTTTATTGTCATTTTAGGCTTCATTTTATTATTAATCCTCAAAACATTCCTATAAGGAGATAGAGGGTATATGGTATTGTCGCTGTTTTTGTAGGTGGGAAAACATGATGCACAGATCTGTTGACTTTCCTAACTTGATGTAGTCAGGACCAGAGCAAAGAATCACCTGGCTCCTAAGGCCCATGTTCTATCTTGATTTGACTCTGCTTCATAGAGCAGAGGAAACAGGCGAAGAATCATGTAAGTCATCTGTTCTTTTTTCCCTGAAGAACTTGTACAGACTATGGAACTGGCTTGGATATCTTTGCTATTTAATGGCTTTCAGTCTCCAAGACATTAGATTGTCATTAAGTAATGTTCAAAAACTGCAGTCTTCAAAGACAGTTGAATTTCTTAAGGAAAGGTATGCTTCTGAAACTCAAGGGCTAGCTTCTTATTCAGATTCTAATTTAATGCAAATTGCTTGTCAGTATTCATGAAATACTTTTAATTAAATATTTTTTCCTTAGATTGACATACTCCTTGAATAATCTTTTAGAACTTTTAGACATATTTATGCCTCATTTATGCACAGACTGTAGACTGTATATTTACTTAGTGCATGAGAATATTTTGTTCTTAGTCTCAGCATCTTAGAGGAGAAAGAATAGAACAGAGGAAATGAGTAAGAATAGCACCATAATATAGATTTAGGTAGATTTTAAGCGAGTACTTGTTTAATATATTTTATGAGCAGCATGGGCTAAATTTCTGAGAATTAATGAATGCAAGGAATAGTTGTAATTTTGAAATGAGTAGCTGTTTCAGATAACAACATGTACTAGTGCCATAGTCCAATAGTGTAGTGAGGATTTTTTTTTTCCCCCAGCGGTAATAGACCATGCATAACTGCCTTCGATAAAGGGGTTAGAATCTCTTGGGCTGAAATGATTAGTCCACCAGAAATAATCTAAGGTACCCCTCTCTTTATTTTTGTTTCTAGTGGCTGTTACATATTTAAATTCTAGGGAGCACATTTAGCTCAACCCTGGTTCTTGCAGTCCTTACCAAATACAGTTAAACTACCTCAGAGGAGCCAAGATCAAGGTGACCTTCATGTTGCTCTTGTGATTTGAGGGCACTGTAGTATCATAAGAGGTCTACTTTGAAGGCTTCACAGAGTAGTATTTCTTTGACTGATCATTGCTACTCAGTGGGTGGCGAAGAATGAAGGGATTTTATCTATCTCTGCTCCCATGCCACTGTCAGCTTGTAATATTACATTTTTGGTGATCTAAACTCTTGGAAAATTAGGGAAAATAAAAAAATGTAATGATACTGTAGAGGAACACACAACTTAAATCCATTGCCCCCAGCCTTAATTTATAATAACTTTGTGACACTGTATTTTTAAGCAGTGAATTTTCAGATTCTGAAGGTGTTTTTGTTTTTGTTTTTAAGGGATTAGTCAACATCAATAAGGAACTTTTAGCTTTTTTCATCTCACATGTGTTTCAAAAGTAGTGTATTTAGACAGTGTCATCATATCAGGTTCTAGCCTTTTAAAACTTTGGTTTATGTTGTCTTAAAGTAATTTTTAGTCCTTTTTGGATCTTGTAATATTTTATGTAATAAAATAGTCAAGATTATTGAATACTGTCTTTGAATCCTCAGATGAACTGAGGTAGGTACTGTTAATAATCCCCTTGAATGGAAAAGTAGAGTAGAGAGGCTAAGTCACTAACTAGAGATACCCTGCTTCTCAGTGTTAGACTTGGGATTCAAACACAAGACCTTATTTCTAGTCTGTGCTCAAAGGCACTCAAATACCATTCAGAGAGTAACAGCTTTATAAAGCATTTTTGGAAATGATCTCTGAACAAATACAGCATTATAAATTATTCTCTGGTTTTCTTATGTGTTAGAAGAATAATCATGGTTATCTTTAGTGTCTTTGTACTTTCAAGAAAGTTTTCATAATTTTTTGGTTTAGAACTAAAGGCCTTTTTATTTAGATTATGATTTATTCATTGTGATAACTGCTTCGATGAATTTTAGCCACTTTCTTTAATTTGAAAACATTTAAGACATTTACTCTAACTTAAGTTACCAAGGAAAGTTATTTCATCCTTCGTTTACCATTCTTGTACTAAATTATATAGAGATTTAACAGAGGTAGAGAACATTGTTCAGCAATCAATTATCCACAGCACTATTTCAGGTGGTTATTTTAGATCAAATATAGTATCAGGGAACCCTTCCAAGGATTTAACTGCTTGCTACAGTGTTGAAATTGAGATTATTTACATTATGTTTTTGGTAATGGGAAGTGTGTATATAGTTTATATTTATGTAATCTTGGGTATATACAAGATTTATAAGTTTTTGTTTGCACATAAAGATTTGTAACTAAATTGAGTTAAAATTTTTAAGAGGATTTTTTTTTAACAAAAAGAACAACTCAGGATAACTTTTTCTGAGTTGGTCTAAAAATACTGAAAATGTTAGGTTATTCTGTCAGTTTCATAAAGATAATTACCACACATCTAATATAAACATATTTTTTAGTTTCAGTACAAAACGGTTCGATTCATCAAAAAGATGCTGTAAATGATGATGATTTTGAGCCATACTTAAGTAGCCAGACAAATCAGGTAAGTCTGACAGTCCCATATTTAGGAAATTAAATTTACATTAGTATTAATGGATTTTTCAGATAGATACTTTAATTGAATAAGGCTAACCATAACATGTATTAATCTAGTATGCCTGCATAATAGTGAATAACAGTTGCAGGTTTTTGGTACAGGAGAATTCTTTAGAAATTCTAGGTGGCTGAAATTAGATTATGAAATTAAAGATTTGAAGATAGACATTATTTGTGTATGGTATGGTTGGACTTTTTTTTTTGAACTTTGAAAGAATTTAACCTTTTAGTTTAATGTTGCTGCCATATTTTCATAGCTAAAGCAAATTATAAGGTTTAATTAGCTATGCATTTATAGGAAAGAACTAGTTATAACTTAAATTTTGGTCAAATGTAGTGTTTTCTCTTTTATAAGTATTCCAATTTGAATTTCATTGATAATTAAAGTTAATACAACATAGGGAATAGAAGATTTATAAACACACTTGCCTTATATATTGTAGGCTTGGAAAATTTCATCAAATCAAACTGGTACTTTTGAGGTTCTTTTGTGTTTGGATTTTTCACAGATAATTGTGTGAGTTTGTGTACAGGTATAATTTAGATTTAAGCACTGAAAAATGAAAGAGAATTCTTCGGTCTCTTTGGTCTCTATATGCCATTTCTGCATCCATTTGTTAATATAAATTAAAAAAATAAACTTTTATCATTAACCAGTTTCTTGGAAAAGAATATTCTACAATAAAACTACTTTTGTTGTTTTGCTTAAAAAAAAAAAAGGTATATGAAAAATGTACCATGAAATCTTAACCTGTAGATTTTTTTTTTTAATTGAAAGAACAAGGAACCAGATATCATTGCAGGCTTTAGAGTTGTAGGGAAAGTTTGAAAAGTAGTTCCCAATTTGTGGTGTGTAGGATTGTTTTTAGGAGTGTAGAGAGCCATGGTTATGTTCAAACTGATCTACCCCTTGGTCATTGCTCGTTAACCACCTCCTTCTATCTGTTGATCTACATTCCTAGCTTGTGTTGGGAGGGAATAAATAAATGAGAAAGAATAAAAATGGGTGATAAAATCTATGAATGTTTGGCTGCTCATAAAAGAATGAAAAAATTCATTTCATACTTACATAATCTAACTTTATGATCTTTCCACTTAAAGGTTGTGAAATAACGAATAACTAGAAAATAGGAAGATCGTTGTTTTGAATTG
Source organism: Taxidea taxus jeffersonii (assembly GCA_003697995.1). Classification (NCBI taxonomy): domain Eukaryota; kingdom Metazoa; phylum Chordata; class Mammalia; order Carnivora; family Mustelidae; genus Taxidea; species Taxidea taxus. The sequence continues at coordinate 45,828 of ML108175.1, read as the reverse complement.
CAGTGCAAGTTTTAAAAGAAATGTTCAGTATTCTATTATTTGGGCCCACACAGTAATCTCAGTTAACATCTCTTATGGCAGTGTTTCTTTTTGTTTAGAAGTTTTGATACTATGAAGTGTGTAGTAGATACTGTCTCAAAAAGGTTTTCATGATCAGATAAGTTTGGGAAATTGTTTTAAATATTAAGTAATTGAATTTTTTTGCTACTTGATTTCATACTTTATGTGTTATAATGTAAGATGATTTTCTAAGACAAGGATATGGTTGTGAAGATTCTCTTGACTTATTTGTTCAACCTCTGTCTTCAGGGAATTTTAATGGAATATAAATGTTTGAGAATTGCAACCAGTAAGACTCCTTTTGTTTTACTTGGTAACAAATATTATATAATATGTTTGTCAGAGGGGCTTAGAAGATTTTTTGTTGTTGTTTTTTGGCTTTCCACAGAGGTGGTTCAGGTCTGCCTAGGGAAAACTAGGGAAGGGTACTCTTGATCCCACTCCTGCAGTAATCAGAACTGTCCCCTGCTTTTTATCTGTTTTATATATTGGAATTCTGCATAAGATTGCACTTGTGAAAAAAACTTTGAAAGTGTCAGAAAACTATTACTTTTTTTAACAGTGGAAGAGGTTTATTTAGTGAACCCAGTTTTTAAATTACCTCATTAAAGTTTCCTTATGTTGGGACAAAAAAAATCTGTACAAGATTTGTTTTAATGTGATGTTTAAAAAGAAAATCTTAATACTTTCTAATTAATTGTTTTTTTATGGTATTTGTATATTCATATGCTATTTAAAGAAAAGTTTTAAAATTTGATGCCACTAAGGCTGTTCTGTCCTCCCTCTCCTTGTCAGTACTAATGAGTAGGTTTTTAGCAATTAGCTTTCTATAATACTAAAAATAATATCTGTAACCAGGGCACATACTTACCTTTGAAAGAGTCCTCACACTATAGCATGTTGGAAATGGGTTTATTAGAGAGAAAAATTGAAAATTACCTGAAATCTTAGAGATGATTTGTATAAGAATTGAAGTTACTCGTAATAACACCTAGGTAAAAGAGAAAACTTAAAAATTGACCTTTTAGAGCAGGTTAATGAAAATTAAAATTATTGGTGAAATATCACAAGTAATTACATATTAAAATTACATAAGCATTTATAGTTTCTTGTTCTGATGTAGCTGAAATGTTTAATTTAGAAGTGAGTTCTGGAGTTTGAAGTTCCTCAAGTTCTTAATGGAAAACAGTTTTTGTTTTTCTCTGTATGAAAGTGCTTTTATTGGTGAATTATGTCTTTTCCTTTCTAATTGAACTTCTGGGATATTTATAGTGTCTCCTTTCTTGGAAAGAAAGTAAAAATGGGTCTTAACTTTCTTGGTGAAAGACTAACTATGATTGAGTTGTATTAGAATGTCTCAAGTCAGAGCAGTAATCACGAACTTCTTGTTCAAGTTTTCTTTGAGATACTAGAGAAATAATTGATCTATATCATAAGGCTAAGAAATAATTATAAATGATATTAAAATTTTGAGGAAGATCTTTTATTTTTTTTCTGTATTTTAGTTTTCAAATTTAAAAAAAAAAGGGATGCCTGGGTGGCTCAGTCAATTAAACATCTGCTTACCGCACAGGTCATGATCCTAGGGTTCTGGGATTGAGTTCCACATAGGGCTTCCTGCTCAGCGGGGAGTCTGCTTCTCCCTCAGTCTGCCACCCTCCCTGCTTGTGCACGTGCACCCTCGCTCGTGCGCTCTCTCTCTCTCTCTCTCTGACAAATAAATAAATAAAATCTTAAAAAAAAAAAACCAAACCCTAAAAGTAAAAGGCCTTACTCCTACACTTCCATATAGCACTTTGTAGTTAGCACAGTAGATTTTTAAAAATCTTTACAGTTGGTAAGACCAGCAGGTATTATCCCCATTTTAACCAACAGATTCAGGGTTAGAGAAATTACATGATCTGATGAGATCACTGACATAGAAAGTAAAAGATTAAAGAATTGAGTCCATATCCTTGACTACTACATCACACCAAGAGTTTATACTCATTAAGATCTGGAGTAAGTCTGAAATTACATCATGTGTTTGGTTATTTATTTACATTTTAAAGGGGCAAGTTAAGTTGTGTTAACAAATATAACTATTGTTGATTGAATACGCAATGTGTCTTAGGCAGTGTATCTTTATTTCCTTTTAGTAGATGAGAAAACAATGCACAGTTTAAGTAACTTGGCTGCTTTCATATAGCTGATAAGTACCTGGGGTGGGATTGAAGTTCAGGTACCTCATGGCTTCACTTCAACCTTGTGTTAAATGCCCTCCCCAGATTGTGTTTCTAAGTTTATGCTGTAGGTAGAGGATGTGTGGATCTGTTGTTAGAAGTATGTTTCATTATATTCAGTGATTTTTTTAAAATCAATTTATGTATTTATATAAATTGATGTTATTTTTCCCCTTCCAAATAGTTATTTGACTGTGAGGGAAACATCAAACATTTCACATCATTTGGTTTAAAGGTTGCATATCTTTAAAGAATATAGTAAAATTTCACTATAGTTGACCAGTTTCCAAATTAAGAGTAAACCATTAAAACAATTATTTGAACATAAACTGTTATATTGATTATGTCTCATTATCACCAGGTTTGAAGTAAAAGTGAAAGTAAGTTTTCAGTTGTTATTTTCCATCAGTAAGTGGAACTTTTGTTCCTCTTCACTACCAAGGTAGATTCCTCCGATTGATATTCCACATAGCTAGCAGTTACAGATTTATCTTAAGTTAACAGAACATATTTTTAAATATTTCCAGTTACAGTTGAAGCTCTACTAATTCAAAATGTGTTGACCATATCTTACTTTGAAACTCTGGAAATTTCCTATAGCTTTGTTCTTACTGGAACCCAAAATGAAGCCTTGCCTTTAGAAACTGGTTAAGTACTTTGATGGAGCTAAGAAAAAAACCATCTCATTCAGCTGAAACTACTGAAAAAACTGGAAAAATAAATGGTTAGTGTTGTTTGATAAACTGCAGAAAGCTAGCCACTTACCCAGTATACTCAAGAAGTACAGGTGGTCACAGTAACACTGGACAGCTTTGTAGTAAGACAGGGACAGCAGTGTACATCTGCTTATTAGCCAGAGCTGTCTGTTTGATAGCAGTTGTGACTAATGGAACACATTTTAAGTAACTTAAACTGAAATTATTTTGGTAAGAATCATTTACACATGATGTAGTAAAAATTATGATTTAAAAAAATAATTGAAAAGATATCTAATAAAAGTTCTCATACCCAAGAGTTTGGGCCTGGTCCAGCCCTATAGGTAACAGAGTTGACAGAATTTGTTTTCCTATTCCCCAGAGAATATTGGCTTTCTTTTCTTAGGAATTAGTATAGATTAGATAATCAGTTAAAACAGGGTGGACAAACTGTAGCCCGGGGATCATAGTTTGTGCCCTGTTTTCTTTGAAAAATACCCCTAAGCTAGAAGGTTTTTAAAGGGTTATTTAAAAAAGAAAAAAGAAAAAAAAAGATGACTGAGTGACAGCAACTAGATACTGTTTGTCTTGCAAGGATTGAAATATTTACTCTTTGACTTTTAGTTTGCTAGCCTGTGAATTATTCTGGAGGTAGATAAGTTAGGAACTTGGAAGGTAACTGCAAAATTCAACATTTGTGATGGTGAAATAAGAATATTCAATGTAAGTTAGGAGTGTAATTTTTGCAAAAACCTGATTATGAGGAATGAACTTTAAAAACTTTCTACCTCTGGGTGCCTGGGTAGCTCATTTGGTTGAGCATCTGCCTTCAGCCCAGGTCGTGATCTCCAGGTCCTGGGATCTAGTCCCATGTCGGACGCCCCCAGCTTAGTGGGGAGTCTGCTTCTCCTTCTCGCTTTCCTTCTGCCTCTCTTGCTTGTGCTCTGTCTCTCTCAGATAAATAAATAAATAAAAATAAAAGCTTTCTGCCTGGTCTGATTTTCTACTCTCACATTCAGGTAAGGGCGTACTGAAGTCCAGATTTCAGTGCCAGCATTCTAAGTTAAAAGTTTGAAACTAATTACTTCCCTATTCAGCACAGCTCTCTTCCTCTTCCCCTGTTCACTTCCCTATGTTTTGTGTCTCTAACTGTAGGTTTTCTTTTAGAATGAATGAATCAGTATTTTTCACAATGTAGGCATTCAGTAAGTATTTGTTTGAAATGAAAAATAAAGTAATATAAGGATCTTTTTAGCAACTTCAAGAAAAAGATAATTTTAAAAATATGTTAATCATGAGCACCTGGGTGGCTCAGTTGGTTAAGCATCAGCTTTCAGCTTGGGTCGTGATCTCAAGGTCCTAGGATCAAGCTCTGCGTGAGGTTCTCTGCTCCGTGGGGAGTCTGCTTCTCCCTCTCCCTCTGCCCCTCCTGCTGTGTGCTGTCAGGCGTGCGCTCTCTCAAATGAATAAAATCTTAAAAAAATATATGTTAATCTATTATATATGTTATACTGGTTGACCTATTCATTTTTATTAAGTTTTTTAAGAGTTTTATATCACAGAGACCTTGTCAGTCTGAAGCCCTATGAGTACTTTTATTTTCAGCAGATAATTTAGTGATCAGATTACACACATGTGTGAGAGAGAGTGTGTGTGTGTGTGATCTTCATGGGTAGTATGAGTTATGAGGAAGTAATGAGTTTAATCATTACTAATTTCTTCAAGATTTTTTTCTTTGAAAACCATTGCTGGTGATTGTAAGCTTTCCTCGGGCCTCTCTTGTATTAAATATAGCAGTTAGTATTTCCAGTGTTGGTTTGTGTGATGATGCTAGTACGTTGTGGTTCCAAAAATGTTCATCGATTTCCTTCATACTAATATTGTGAGCATTCTTTGAATATATTTTTAAATATAGTTAGTAATTATGTAATACAGTTAATATGTTCGGTCAAATTAGTAAACAGTAACACATTTATTTCCCATTTTGAATATCGTAAAATATATTGACTATATTTAAAAAGTCATTTTTTTCTTTAAATAGTGTAAGTAATGGTTGTTTTTAAGTCCAAGCTTTGCTGGAAATACCCAGGAAATCTATGTCAGAATTATTAATTTAAGTGTAACCTTTGTTTGATTCTCTTAAGTTATTTTTATATCAGTTATATCAGAATTATTTCAAAGGACAAAATATTAACTTTCTCATAGGCAGTGGACAATTTCAACAGTTGTGAGGAA
>ML108175.1:0-40216 GCA_003697995.1 Taxidea taxus jeffersonii | reverse complement strand
GTCGAAGTAACAGTAGTGATAATATCTCAATGTTCAATGATAGGCCTTTAAAAGGAATTTCAAACAGTTCCAGGTAGTATCAGTGATGTTACTGTTACATATTTATATTGATACACTTTCTTGGATAGGAAAGTAGTGGCAACATAGTTCTAAGAGAGTAACAGGAAAAAGAAAAAGTTAAATAATTTTTTCCAGGGAACTTAGAATAACTATATAAATTAAATGAACAATCAGCCTTCAGGATGGTCCACCCTTATAGGGGGAGTGCCAGTTGTCCTGACTGGATATTTGCTTAATTTTAAAATTTTGCTTAATTCTATACATTCTAAAGGTCTGTCCAGTGCTTTACAAATCACAACTAAACTAGAGTGAAAATCTATTCTCAGACATGATTTTGGTCTAAGAAACCCATTTCAAAATATCCTTAAAATATCTTATTTTTTACATTGGCTAGTAACAAAGTTGGAAATTTTTTTTAGAATTTAGAATTTGGTGCCTTCATTTTTGGCAAATTACTAAATGAATGATTAGTTTGTATTCAGGATAAATGATTTAGTTGCAGTAATTTTGGGAAAAAATACAGGAACTAACAGTTTCCAAATTAAAATTCTGAATAGGAAAGTGATTTTATTGGGTAAAATTTGGAAATTTGGGTACAAAGAAAAGAGGCACCTGCTATCCCACCATTAAGAAACCATAGTAAGGATTTTGGTTCTTTTTTAAAATGAGCAAGACAAAACAAAAGAAGCAAATTTAGATGATGCCATAGGTATAATCTTGAGTCGTTGCTTTCTTCTCATTGTGAGCATTTTAATAAAAGTACAAAATTTAATTGCTGAATTGGATTCCACCATATAGATAGGTATACTATAGTTCCTCTGTTATTTGGCATAGCTTCCAGATTTGTTTAATCTTTGCATATAAATTTTTGGATACATCAGCTGCTTAAAATAAAGTTGGCTGTAAATGATCAATTTGTGTCTGCGAGTTTATAATTCAGATTTTTGTAGAAATGATGGTATTTTTAAATTGTGCCAGAAGATCTGACTCTTAAAAATTATCCCATCCTACCCATCTCCTCCCCTCCCAAAAAACCCTTGCAATTTTATAACAAATATTTTAAAATTAAAATGCTAGCAAATCTTTGCCTTGATAAAATTGGATTTGAACTTTTAATTTTATCTGGAACAGGTGCATCTTTTTCATTTATTTAAAACTACTTGATTTTAATTTTTCAGAGTCTTTTTTTCTCTTGCTCTTCAGAGAATATTTCGCTCCTGATTATGATCTTTTGTCTTCCAGAGTAACAGCTATCCACCAATGTCAGATCCATATATGCCTAGTTACTATGCTCCATCCATTGGATTTCCATATTCTCTTGGGGAAGCAGCATGGTCCACGGCTGGAGACCAACCTATGCCGTATCTGACAACCTATGGACAAATGAGTAATGGAGAACATCATTATATACCAGATGGTGTGTTTAGTCAACCTGGGGCATTAGGAAATACCCCTCCATTTCTTGGTCAACATGGATTTAACTTTTTTCCTGGTAATGCTGATTTCTCTACATGGGGGACAAGTGGATCTCAGGGACAATCAACACAAAGTTCTGCTTATAGTAGCAGTTATGGCTATCCACCTAGTTCTCTTGGGAGAGCTATTACAGATGGACAGGCTGGATTTGGCAGTGATACTTTGAGTAAGGTGCCTGGCATTAGCAGTATTGAGCAAGGCATGACCGGACTGAAAATTGGCGGTGACCTGACAGCTGCAGTGACAAAAACTGTAGGTACAGCCTTGAGCAGCAGTGGTATGACTAGCATTGCAACCAATAGTGTGCCCCCAGTTAGCAGTGCAGCGCCTAAACCGACCTCCTGGGCTGCCATTGCCAGAAAGCCTGCCAAACCTCAACCGAAACTTAAACCCAAGGGCAATGTGGGAATTGGGGGTTCTGCTGTACCACCACCTCCTATAAAACACAACATGAATATTGGAACTTGGGATGAGAAGGGGTCAGTGGTAAAGGCTCCACCAACCCAACCAGTTCTGCCTCCTCAAACTATAATCCAGCAGCCTCAGCCATTAATTCAACCACCACCATTGGTGCAAAGCCAACTGCCTCAACCGCAGCCTCAGCCACCACAACCACAGCAGCAACAAGGACCTCAGCCACAGGCCCAGCCTCACCAAGTGCAGCCCCAACAGCAGCAGCTGCAGAATCGCTGGGTAGCTCCTCGGAATAGGGGAGCTGGATTCAACCAGAACAATGGAGTGGGCGGTGAAAACTTTGGTTTAGGTGTTGTTCCTGTCAGTGCTTCACCTTCTAGTGTAGAAGTGCATCCAGTGCTGGAGAAGCTAAAGGCCATAAACAATTATAATCCCAAAGACTTTGACTGGAACCTGAAGAATGGACGTGTGTTTATAATTAAAAGCTATTCTGAGGATGACATACACCGTTCAATTAAGTACTCTATCTGGTGTAGTACTGAGCATGGTAATAAGCGTTTGGATGCAGCTTACCGTTCCCTGAATGGGAAAGGCCCACTCTATTTACTCTTCAGTGTGAATGGCAGTGGACATTTTTGTGGAGTGGCTGAAATGAAGTCTGTTGTGGACTATAATGCATATGCTGGTGTCTGGTCTCAGGATAAGTGGAAGGGCAAATTTGAAGTTAAATGGATCTTTGTCAAAGATGTTCCCAATAACCAGTTACGGCATATTCGCTTAGAAAATAATGACAACAAACCAGTTACCAATTCAAGGGACACTCAAGAGGTACCCCTAGAAAAAGCTAAGCAAGTGCTTAAAATAATTGCTACTTTCAAGCATACCACCTCAATCTTCGATGACTTTGCACATTATGAAAAGCGTCAAGAAGAGGAGGAAGCCATGCGTAGGGTAAGAGTATAGTAATTTTTTGTGTAGGGTCTTTTTATTGGGGTGGTATGTATGGATGGGTCTTCTTTAATGTTACATACTGAGTTTAGGAGCTTTACTCTAAAGGAAACCAACTACTTCAGCTTAAAAATCAGAACCCTGCAAACTCCCTTCAGGGCCTCTTGTGGCACATGGGCATCATTTTCTCTTCCTAAGGGTTGTCCTTACTCTGAATTTGCCTGTTCTTCATACTCGGGTGATAAAAGTCATTGAGTTGTGTTCATCAAAGTTCCATAAGTTTTGCATTTATAACTAAGCAGACTCAGGAACTAGTGAGGGACTCTAATACTAATACTAAAATTAATTTTATGCAAAAACGTGTTAGGCATTTGAAACAGCTTTTATAAATAAATGGTTGAATATTATTTATTTCCTGTTTATGAGAAGTAAAACAGACTTTTTCCCTGAAATTCTTTCCTGAACCATTTTGTAAATTGTACACTTAAAGCATTTGTACAAAGCATAGTAAGGATTTGACTTGAGGAAGACAACTTAGAGTTGGGAAAGCATGGGCTTTTAGATTTTGACAGCAGAATTTGATTTCTTATTCTGTTATTGACCTTCTGTGGAACTCTTAAGAGAGACTTTCCTGAAGTTATACACTGTTTCTGCTTGATTTATATAGGCCGGAATTTGATCACGGGGCACTCAGAGCAAGACACGCTGGGGAATGTTTTTTGTGCCAAACCATGAAAAAAAACTGGGGTCCTATTTTTAAGAGGCAAAGAAAGAAAGGATGGAGTAGACAACTAGCAGACTTTTCCATAGACAGTACTTTTAAATTTCTTTTTAAATGCAGCAGGGGTAAAGTTAGAAGCTTTTTAAATAAATTATGTTGGTTACTATAGAAAGCTCTTATGTAGAAATTAAGATAAAGCAGGAACTTAACTCTATAAAATGTGAGTAATTTGTTTCAGTGTGTGAACTTAACATGTCTTATGGCTTCTTGGTCTGTGCAGACAAGGGAATTATTTTGGTGAACATTCGTCACTGGTGAATAATAATTGAAATAATGATTCTAGAGCAGTCGTTTGTAAACCTTAGGGCACTTAAATTATTGAGGTGCTTCTTGGAAATATAGGTTCTTGAGACCCACTGTAGGAAAATCTGATACACAGGTGGTCTTTGAACAATGTTCAGGTTAAGGGTGCCAAATTCCTAGTTTGGAATTTGTGTATAACTTGCCTCTCCCCAAATTTAACCATCAATAGCCTCCTGTTTACAGGAAGCCTTGCTGATAACACAGTTGACTAACACATACTCTGTTTGTTACATGAATTATATACTGTAGTCTTACAATAAAGTAAGCTAGAGAAAAAATGGTATTAAGAAAATCACCAGGAAGAGAAAGTACTGTATTTGACAGTATTTGACTGTATTTGACAGAAAAAATCTGTATGTAAGTGGACCTACACAGTTCTTACCCATGTTGTTCAAGGGTCAGCTGTATTTGGTAAGGGACCTGGTGGTGTACATTTTTAGCAAGCACACCTAGGTGATTCTGGTGCTAGTTGATTGCAGTTAAATGTGGGCAGATGAGGAAAAAGGGATCAAAAGTATCTCCTGAATTTTTGAGCTTAGCAGTTGAATAAATGGTCAGGCTGAACAGCCATTACAAGTAGTGGATCAGGAGAATGGATTTGGGATATGAAAAGTGGGGTGCAGGTTTTCCTTTTAGCATGTGCTGATTATAAGATACAATGAAATACAATGAAATCTGATTAAGCAGTTAGATGTGGGAGTCAGATTTGGGAGCTTTCTGTTCTTGAGTAGTTGTTTCTGCGAAAGTGGGATGAGATTGCTCACGGAAAAAGATGCATGGCAAGGAATTTTTTCTCAACTCTTTTTTTCCCTCCCACCACTTAGGAGAGGTCACCCTTGTATGTCATCTACATTTCTTCCCTACTCAGTCTGAAAATTTAGTCCTAGTTTTATATATATATAATTGTCTCAGGAATTGTTTATGACAGTTACACATTGTTTTACGTCAACATGGTGATTTAAAGTTAGTAATTTTTAAACTTTAAAATTGTACATTTAAATTGCTTCATGGTTTACTGCCAGTCTTTTGATGATTTCTGACCCACCTTTGACATGTTTATTTTGAATCCTTTTTTTTGACTCTTATATAACTTACTATTTTTTATAGGAAAATTAATTTGGTATATATATTTGTTGATTATATATAATATAAATATAATACATTTGTTAAATCCTTCTAGATTCAGAAAATGTCTTTCTTTGGCCATGATATGAGAACAGCAGTTTACCGGGATATAGAATTCTTAGGCCACAAGTTTTTCATTCAGGCTTAGATTTATAGTTTTATATTTATATTACATTATTTATAGTTTTATATCACGGAGAAGTCTGGGGCCAGCCTAAATTTTCTTTCTTTGGAAATAGCTATTTCTGTGTACTACAAAAGATTCTTAAAATATGAACATGTATTTGGAATGTGTTTAATATGGACCTCTTAAATTTTCCTTAATCCTTTGTCTATCCTTATTCCTTTTAATTTATATATTCTTTTTTCTGGTTATGTCAAAACATAGCATGCATCTTTGTCCTTGGGTGCTCTTGGTTCTTTATCATTTTTCTCTGTATTTGGAGACTTTAAAATTTGAATTTCCATGTCATTATTTTGGTTTGCTTTGTGTTGGTTTTGTGATCTGTCAAGTTTTGAATTCTTCAGTGACAATGTTAGTTTGCTTACATTATTACATCTAGTTCCCACTTACATCTGTTGATTTTCTTTTTTGTATTTGATCCAGAGTCCATCTTGTTTATTGAGCACAAAGCTGACTGCCTAAAACTTATTTCTGCTTCCTGTATTTATCGTTTTTGAAACTTCTTCCTCTTTCATATGGTTTTTAACTTGTTTCTTTTTTAAAATTTACATACAATAAAATTGTAAATTCTTTTTTTTTTTTTTTTGCCTCTTTGTAATCAGATGCTTCCTTCCCCCTTTGGATTAATCTGTTCTGTCTCTGTAAGGCATTTTCCATAATGTCATATAAACAGAATTGTGTGTAATCTTTTAAGACTAGCTTCTTTGACTTAACATGATATCTTTGCAATGTATCAGTGTTGTTTTATATGTCAGTTCTTTATTACTTTTAATTACAAAACATCATTCCGTTGTGTGGATTTACCACAGTTTATCCATCCAGCCTCTGAAGGATTTCTGGGTTGTTTCCAGTTTTTGGAGAATGTAAATGAAGCTCCTATAAATTCGTGTACGTATCTTTTTTAAAAGTTTTTTTAAAATCATGCAGTATAATTCACTTTTTTGGAGTGGGCAGTTAATGAATTTTAACACATTTGTAAGTTTGTGTAACCACCACCATAATCAGGATACAGAATAGTTTCATCATCCCCGGAAAACTTTTACTATCCCTTTGTATTGCATTCTTCCCCTATGTCTAACCTCTGGCAGTCATGATTTGGATTTAACATATCTATCTATCTATCTATATAAATTGAAGCATAATTGACAGTGTTAGTGTCATGTGTACAACTTAGTGATTCGACACTTTCACCACAATAAGTATAGTTACTATCTGTCGCCATACAAAGTTAACTACAGTAACAGTATTGAATATTTCCTGTTCTGTACATTTGGTCTCTGACATTTTATTACTAGAAGTTTGTACCTCTTAATCTCTTCCTCCTCTTTACTTATTTTACCCATCTTCACCCCCTCCCCCAACTCCTGTACCTTTTTCTGTATTTATGAATCTGTTTCTGTTCTGTTATTTTTTAGGTTCCACATATAAGTGAGCAAAATCATATGGTATTGTCTTTGACTTATTTCACTTAGAGTAGAATAACTTCTAGGTTCATCCATGTTACATATGGCAAGATTTCATTCATTTTTTTTTTTAATGGCCAAGTAATATTCTGTTGTGTGTGTTTGTGTGTGCCCCATCTTTTTTAGTCATTCACCTATTGATGGGCACTTGGATTGCTTGCATATTTTGGCTGTTTATAAATACTGCAGCAATAAACATAGGGGTGTATACATATTTTCAAAATCATGTTGTTTTCTTTGGATAAATACCCAGAAGTGGGATACTGGATTGTATGGTATTTCTTTTTTTTTTTTTTTTAGATTTTTTATTTATTTATTTATTAATTTGACAGACAGAGATCACAAGCAGGCAGAGAGAGGCAGGCAGAGAGAGAGGAGGAAGCAGGCTTCCTGCTGAGCAGAGAGCTCCATGCGAGGCTCGATCCTAGGACCTGGCATCATGACCTGAGCCGAAGGCAGAGGCTTTAACCCACTGAGCTACCCAGGTGCCCCTGTATGGTATTTCTATTTTTAATTTTTTGAGGCACCTTCATACTGTTTTCCAGTGGCTGCGCCAATTTATATTCTGACAAACACTACACAAGGGTTTCCTTTTCTCCACATCCTCACCAATACTTGTTATTTCTTGTCGTTTTGATACTAGCCATTCTGACAGGTGTGAGGTGAGATCTCATTGTGTTTGCATTTCCCTAATGGGTAGTGGTGTTGAGCATCTTTTCTTGTGTCTGTTGACCATCTGTCTTCTTTGGAAAAATGTCTGGGTCTTTAACCCCTTATTGGATATGTCATTTGTATTTTAAGTATCTTCTCCCATTCAGTAGGCTGCCTTTTAATTTTGTTGATGGCTTCCTTCACTATGGAGAAGCTTTTTAGTTTGATTCATTATAGTTTGATTAGTATCCCTTCTTGTGAAACAGTATTTTAAGACTCATTTTGACTTATTTTCTGTCATCATTGAACCTGGAAGAGGATCATTCAGGTCAAGTATTTGCCCCCAAACAGGATTTTTTTCTTTCTTCTTTTCAACGCTTAGTGTAAGTTGCATGTTCTCTTCCTGCTGCACATATGGAGATGAGAGAATCATGTTCATTGTTGACTTCACCAGTGTAGTGTTTCATCAGCCTGTGAGAATGAGAAGGGAGAACCAGTACATGGATGTGCTAGTAAGTGTAATTTAACTTTGCTTTGAGTTTGAAATCATCATGTAAGGTAACAGTTTTCCCTGTTTGTTAATTGCTTAGCATTTGCGGTATCATGTATCCTTGTCCAGTTTTCTTTCTGGTGCTGTTATCCCTTGTCCAGGAAGAATGCGTAGACTTTTATTTGTAGATTTTCTCTTAGATAAGCTCGTGCTTGCACTTTAGCTTTCCAGCATAACTGCTTTTAAATACTCTTGGCATCCCAGTGATGAAGGATGTGTTTGTTCCCTGTCTGTTATAGGTCCTCCTTGGCTAAGGAGGATAAATCAGTGGTGTGTTGGTAGAATTTTTTTTACTTGTTATGCCTTTTTTCTTTTTGACATAAAAGGATTTGCAAGTCATTGTTTAGTGTGACCCCTCTGGTATTTTGCTGAAATTCTTCAAACCATGTGATATTTGGAGGTCATATTTTCCCAAGTGCATATTCTTTGGTCTTTGGGTAAAGTAGGATTTCTTAAGACACACAATAGCACTAATTATAAAAGGGAAGATTGGTGAAATTTGACCAAATTGAAATTTGTTCATCAAGGGGCCCTTACTTGGCTCAGTCAGTAGAGCATGTGACTCTTGTGTTGTGAGTTCAAAGATGTTGGGCATTGAGCTTACTTGAAAAAAAAAAGGGGGGGGGCGCCTGGGTGGCTCAGTGGGTTAAGCCGCTGCCTTTGGCTCGGTTCATGATCTCAGGGTCCTGGGATCGAGCCTCACATCGGGCTCTCTGCTCAGCAGGGAGCCTGCTTCTCCCTTCCTCTCTGCCTACTTGTAATCTCTGTCTGTCAAATAAATAAATAAAATTTAAAAAAAAAATCTGTTCACCAAAAGATGCTTTAATGAAACTGGAAAGACATGTTAGGCACTGCGGAAATGTTGGATGTAACTGACCAAAAATTAGTGTCAAGAATATGTAAAGAACTCCTGTGGATCAGTTTAAGAAAAAGATGAACCCAATTGAAAAATGGGCAAAAGATAGATAGTCATTTCATGAAAGAGGAAACAAATATGGCCAATAAATACATAAGAAGATATTCAGTCTTATTAATAACTAGGGAAATGCAAATTAGGACTATAGTGAGAAAATAGTTTATATCCATTCATTTGGCAAAATTAAGAAATTTGATGATATAAGGTACTGGAGAAACTAGACCAACAAAATCTCTTCTGCAGTTGCAGATAGCGTTGATAATAGCTATGTGAGGAAGTAGTTTTATATTTTTTTATATAAAAGCTGAAATTTCATATACCTTCGAATTCAGCAGTTTTCCTGGATTATACCTAAGAGAAACTTCCCAAATACCCAAGAAGACACAAAAGAATGAAGTAAATAGAAGGAAGTAAAAATAAAAAGACTGGTAGCAACCTAAATGCATCATCAGGAAAATAGCCAAAATACATTGGCGCCTTAGTAGTACAGATTGAGAATGCAACATACATGAATCTTTTTTCCTTCATTTTTTTGTTTGGAAATAATTTTTAATTTATTTGGAAGAATAAGAATAATATCTGAAACACTCATGTGCCTTTTATTCAGATTTACCTATTAACATTCTTCCCTGTTTGCTTTATGTGTTTGTTTGTTTTTTAACAATTTGAGAATAAGTTCCATATGTCATGGTTCTTCACCCCCCCCAAATGTATAGTATATATTTCTTAAGGATAAAGATATTCTCTTATATAACCACAATGCTCTTATCTGTTGATCTACAGTGTCCTTTATGCCTTTTTTCTAGTATAAGACCTGGGCTAAGATAAGGTAGAGGACCTAGAATAGCCAAACAATTTTAAATAGTAAAAGCAATTTTAGAAGGCTTATACTAATCTGACCCCAAATCTTTGCCTTGCAAAGGCAAAGGTTTGGGAAGACTTTTTCCTATGGTTTTTCATAGAGTTTTTAAATTTTAGATTTGAGTCTGTGGTTACTGTAACTTTCTTTCATTTCTCTTCCTAGTGTGTTCATGTTTTTCATTAAGTTCTTAGGCCTCCTTGTGACAGAAGACAAGGACCTTAAGAAGCTAATTCCATCTTCTCATCACTGGGTCTTTGATTGACTTTTTTTTTTGTTTTTTTCTTCTGGTTATTTTGACAGTGGAGTAAGTCTCCAGGTTACCTTGCCATCAAAGCACCCAGTGGAAGAGTTTGCTAGACGTCCTGTCAGGTTATATAATACTTAGAAAGCCATGCTCTGTCTTTTAGAGTAAGGGATATTGGTGCAATTTAAAACTGGAAGAGAAATCCATGCTATTATAGTATTTGCCTACTTCTTTATTCTTAGATTTGAACACATACTTTTGATATATTTCATTAAAATCAAGCTTAATGACAGAACAGCCAAGACAAACTCACTGAAAGAATTTAGGGAGCAGAAGATAATTTAAAATATAAAACAAATTTAATTTGTTGTTAGTTTGGATTCATATGTAAAAAGAAAACTAGAAAATGTTCTTGGAAATGAGAAACGTGAATGTGCAAATAAAAAAAATTAATGAGCAGCAGATAATAAAATGTTCATGTTTTAAGTCCAGTTGATCTGAAATTTCAAATCAAAGAAATTTCCAAATGTGGAGTAATAGAGATGAAAAATATATATAAAAGGTGAAAGAAGTGATGGAAAGAGGGGAGAGGCCCACTGGCTTTCTTTCTTTCTTTCTTTTTTTTTTTTTTTTTAAATTTATTTATTTGACAGACAAAGACAAGTAGGCAGAGAGAGAGAGAGAGAGAGAGAGGAGGAAGTAGGCTCCCCGCTGATCAGAGAGCCAGATCAGAGAGCCCGATGTGGGGCTGGATCCCAGGATCCTGGGATCATGACCTGAGCCAAAGGCAGAGGCTTTAACCCACTGAGCCTCCCAGGTGCCCCGCCCACTGTCTTTCTAAAGGAGTTTTGAAAGAGTAAGGAAAAAACCAAGGGAAGAATGATTGGAGAAAAATGCCCAAAGACAAAAGATTTATGTTTTCGGAAGGAATGGGCTCAGGCTGAGTAACTAGCAGGATTTTTTCAAATTGAAAAGAACTAAAGGTAGGATAAAGGGAAAATCTTAAGCTCCCTGAGCAAAAGACAAATTACCTACTGCATATGAAGGAGAACAGATTATCATCAGAATTTTTCCATCTACAACTCTGGATACTCATACAGAAAATCTTATTTCAGAATGGAGGGAAAAGGGGGTATATAGAATTATGTTCTTAAAGATGTATGTCGCATTATATCATTGAAGGGGAAATGCAAAATAAAGATTTCAGGTGTGCAGGAGCAGTCACATAGCCTTCATGAGAAAGTAACCTGAAGAGGTTTTTCAACAGAAAAGGGAATTCAAGAAAGGTAACACCTGTTAACTGGTTATACTAGAATAAGTCTCTCTCAACAGGGACTATGCATCCGATAGGTGTTCCTTGTATGTAGTTTACCTCAGGGCTCTGTGCATCTCCACTCAGTCTGTTAAATTGGCACTGTGGTCTTTGAAGCCTGACAAATGAAATGAGCCCTCAGTGGGGAACCAGTGACCTTGGAGAAGTGAAGGAAGCTAAAAAGAAAATAACATTTCTAGCCAATCATGTTCTCATTGGAACATAAGCTCTGTGAGAGCAGGGCTTGCTTTTTTCTCTGCTGAATCCCTATCACCTAATGATTGGCAAATAAGCAGATGATTAACTGTTAACTGAGTAGATGCTTTGAAGAATCTCTTTCCTTTTGTAAAGTTTGAAAGCTTGAATAAATTTTTATTTATTGGTTTAAATCACTGTACTTTTTTTTATTTAGGAACTATGTACTTGATCATTCAAGTTACATAATGAATGCTGCTTTTTGGTTTTCCATCTGTAGAAATGGACACTAGCATATAAAAGATTTAATTATAGTTAGAACAAAATGTTACAAGATGGAATGGGAAGGAAAGATTTGAGGAAGGGTAAAGAAATGCAGTATTTTTCTCATCTTTCTAAAGGTAACATAATTAATTGTTTAAAGATGATATATCAAGCAGTTGTGCCTGGCATATTATTTAGAGTCATAAAGACAATCACTAAAACTAAAAATAGTGTGGCTTCTAGTGTAAGGAGGGAGGAGAGGAGAATATAACATACCCATCCACTGTGATACATTACCTGTCATATTCAGTGGGAATGGATAGTGTCTGCATTGAGAAAACAAGAAGTATATATATATACTAATATATATTAGTATATATACTAACACTACTTAAATAGTGGCAACCCATTAGGAGGAACCTAAAATAGAAAGGGCTAGAGGTGGATAGAGGAACTTACTTTTTACTTTAACTTGCTCTTTGTATATATTACTTCTAATAATAAAGCTAGTTTAATTAGAAAATGAAAGAAAACAAAAAACCAGTAATGTTCTGGATATATTTGTACAGATAAAATAAATTTTAGTAGTCTGCACAGCAGAATTTACTTTGGACTGTTTAGATAATCCTTTTATTGAAATTTTACTTTTGTTGTACTTGACAGTGAATCCTTTAGATCCTACTAGTTTCTTTCATTCTTACAAAACCTTATTGACCAGGAAACATGATCTCAAGTGAAATTTTTTGTTTAATAGTTCTTTCCTCTCCATATAGAAATTAGAGTTTTCAATTGCCTGTAACTTTGAGATGAATTTACAAAATATGCCATTTACCTGTTCGTACAGAAAGAGATGAAAACCTGCAATTTGTTTGGAATTAAGCAAGACATAATTATAGTAAAATTGTTAGTAAATGGTTTTAATTTCTAGAATTTTCTATGTATTTTGTTCATGTATACTATGTTACATTGTTAGGCTAGCGTAAGTTTTAGTACCTCATATAGTATTTTTAGTGATGGGAATAATTTTGATTCTGAGGTGATTGGTCTGTCTCAAGAGTAACCAAGCCTTTGTTAATATACGGAAGTCACTTCAACAATAACTATTCCTGTGACAACAGTAAGCATTTCCCTGACAGTTCTATATTTCTTTTTCTCACGTAGAACACTTAGTTTAATGCTTTCCCATTAATCAAATTACAGTTCTCAGGATCAAGAATGAGTTGAAGTCTGTGCTCAACCACCTTTTGGTAATTTTTTTTTTTTTATGGATAGACTTTCTTTTTTATGGAGTGAGTTGATTATGATTAATAGTAACAAATTCAGTACATAAAATCTTGCTTTTCCTTTGACCTTTACTGTAAAATTTGGGGAATATTTCTTTGGAAAATAGATTTTGGCACCTGGATACCATAAACTTTTTTTTTTTTTAAAGTAAGCTCCACATCCAACGTGGGGCTTGAATTCATGACTCTAAGATTTCACATACTCTACTGACTGAGCCAGCAGGTGCCCGGATACCATAAACTTTTTTATACTGCATATTTAAGTGACAAATTCTCTGATAAAACATTGAGTGACATGTTGTATATTCAAGATGATACAGTTCAAAAAAAGGTGATACAGTTTTAATTGTAGACTCTTGTTTTGAACTTGATAAATATTCTTTGTAGGCCAGAGGTGAGAAAAGAGGTGCTTTGATTTAACATTTTATAGTACTGGTTTGTTTGTTCGTTTGTTTTGATAAATATTTTTACCCCATAGGAGAGTTAGTGGTGGCTGTACTTTGTTCCAGGGCTGATAAAGAATTTTCGGAGTTTTAGTTAAATGAACTATCGGTATTTACTGGATTAATTACAGATCCTTTGGAGATACCTCTTTCATACCTGTTATGGTATGAACAGTCATTAAATTTAATGGTATTTCTGTTTTTGTTGAGCAACAAATACATAGTTAACTGCAGGAACATATCTAAGTTAATATGAAATATCTTTTTTAGGTTTCAGGAAGTAACTCAAATTGTTGAATTATCTTTCCTGTTTACTTCTAATAGTTTATTTTAAAATTTTGATGTGCAATTTCTTTAGAAATTTACTTATATCGCACTGTATAATTACTGAGTGAAACTGACTTTACTGTTTCTTGGCAGAAAACTTTGAATTTATTGAAAGGTATTTCATTTCTTACACATTACATATTCAATACTGATGTTTTTTGGATTTGAAATAACATAAGGGAATAAAAAAGATTACAGGATATATAATAAAAGAGCTAAGATATAAAAAAGCTACTAGTGAATAGTTCCATTTGTGAATGAAAGTCTGAAATTATTTTATTATTTTCATTTTATTGTAAGCAGACTAGAATCTGATCCAAAATGAAACTGGATATGAATTCCGTTGTTTGGCTTTCAGACCCTCTGTTCTTGGGTCCCCAGACCATCTTTTTTATATGAGAAAACTAGCACACATCTTGTATTCTGGTCAGCCTATATATTTTGATCCTGTATGTTCTTTTCTTAACTGTGATCCCTTATTCAGTCATCAGATAAATATTAAAGGTTACCAGTGAGCCACTAATGATAAAGAGTCCTTTCTTTGCGGAACTCAATCTGCTTGGACAGACAGACATTGAATTTCTCTCAGTGAAATTTTACATTTTTCAGTGTTGGGGACCTGCACATGTCTCTTGACGAATTTATTCTAAGTATTTTATATATGTATTTTTTTAATTTTTAATTTTTTTAGTGTTTTATATTTGAAAATGTAATTGTAATTTCAGTTTTTTCAGTTGTCATTGCTGGTTTGTAGAAATATTTTGTATCCTGTGACTTTCATAAATTCACCTATCAGTTCTATTAGTTCTAATAGAACATCCTTGGGATATTCTGCCTAATAGTCACATTGTCTGTAAATAGAGACCATTCTATTTCATTTTGATCTTTATGTTTCATTTTTGTATATGATTTTATTTTTTAATATAGTGTGACTTGAATGTGAAGTTAAGTGAAAACTATAAAACCAAAATAAGGCTACACATCAACAAAAAAAGTTAATTTAGTGTGATGAATGATGTTATTTTGTTGAAACTAAATCACAGCTCTAAACACGAATTAGTCCTAATTCTAGGACTTAGAATCATGTTGTTACTCATTTGGACCTAAACTAACACATAGTGTAGCTGTTCTCCACCATTTTTCACTATTTGAACTTACTCTTAACTCTTCCATCCACTTTGAGATTACTTGATCTTTGGTTGGTACAGATTAATTGTTTATAAATTATCATACTGCATATACTTATTCAAACCTGAAATACTTCTTTATTGTGTAAATGCAGACTTGAGTACTGGAATCTTTTAAAGCAGTTTTTTTATTATAGTGTGGTCATGCAGAGGATCAAGCATGTTCCTTCTCACTTACATAGAAATGTAAGTTTAAAAAATTTGAAGAATTGGCTTCCCAAAACAGAGCCTCCAAAGCATAATCATTATCCTTTCCCTTGATGATTTTTTTAAATTTTGAATTTATTTTACAGAACTGATCTGTTTCCTTTATGTTCTTTGTCTTTTGCTTTCTTAATGCAAAATGATTGATCATGTTTTTGGGATAGTGCAGGTCAGAAGCTTATCTCAGTATTAAAACACTTTAATGGATCTGGACAAATGTACAGGCTTTTGAACAGCTGGGGGTTTTATCCATCTGTTACTGCCCTTGTTTTGCTCTCTAGTGTGAAATTTTTCAGTCAGTAAGCCAATCTGAGTAGATTTTATTCCTGGTAAGTAATTAATTTTCCTGAAGAATTGAATCTGTTTTTTTTTTAACTGTAGTCATTCTTTGTCTATAATTTTGTCTTTTTTGAAACATGCCCATTCCCCCACCCCCCCCTTTTTTTAAATTTAAAAATGAAGTCTGATAATTTGCTTGTTTTAACTTTAGGACATAATTTTAACACTTTTCCCCATAAACAATAAAAAGAAGCAGGGCAGTCATTAAATTAACAATACTCTGAAGAACATCTATGTATTCCACATTTCTATAGCAATATGATATTTAATATATTTGGGATTTGTATTTTTCTAGCTTTTTATTATGCTTTTTTAAAACTTAGTTTTCAATAATTTTTAGATTTACAGAAATGTTGCAAAGTTAATACTGGATGTTTCTGTATGTCTAGTTTATCCTAATATTGATATGTTACATAATGCTAGTATGTTTATCCAAACTAAGAAATTAACATTGGTACAGTACTGTTAACTACAGACTTTTTTCCAGATTTCCCTACTTTTCCCACTAATGTCTTTTTCTGTTGAAGATCTGGAAAACCAATTTTGCATTTAGTTTTTATGTCTCCTTAGTCTTCCGTAAGCTATGACAGACAATTCTTTGTCTTTCCTTGTCTCTCATGGCTTTAACCCTTTTGAAGACTACAGGGCACATGTTTTTTAAAGTGTCTTTCAGTGTCAGTTTACCTAATGCTTTCTCATTATTAGACTGAGTTTATGGGAAGAATATTGCATAACTGGTGTGTCCTTCTCAATCTAATTATAGGTAACTTAATACTCAGTGATACTAATTTTGATTACCTGGTTAAGGTTGTATCTGCTAGACTTCTCTAATACAAGTATTTTTTTCCTCCCTGTGCATACTCTGTTCTTAGAAGCAAGTCAGAATGTCCAGCCCCACACTTTAGAGAAGGGAAAGCAAGCCCCACCTCATGCAGGAAAGAATATTAAAAGAATTTGTGAAAATTTTTGTTACTTAGTTGTTATTTCTTTAGCTCTTGTGTTTGTTCTTTTTCCTACTTCTAGAATATTTGTTTTGTCTTAGATCTATCCTACGGTTCTCTTATTTTTTATTTTTTTTTTGTGATTTCTAGCTCTCTTTTTCCTGCTTTGTAATTTGAGGTAATTTTTGGACTTAATATTCTACTCCTTAAATAAGACAATGACCATTTTGAAGCCCTTTCATTCATCTACTGAAATTTTCAATTTGAAAGTCAGATTTTCAAGTTAGACAAAAGGTGTTTGTTGCATTTGGGTCTCAAGTGTCTGCCTGCCTGCTTTCTCTCTCTCTTCCCCGCCTCCCCCCCCCCCCCCCCCCCCCCCCCCCCATGTTCTCACTGGCTCTTTCAGCAGTTCTCTTTTATTGTACTTAGATTCCTTGTGTTTATTCTCATTTTCTTTTTGGATGGTGAGATTTCTTAGATACACAATTGCTTTTTCCCTTGTGGCTTATGTAGTCTCAGTTCTGGTTACTGAAATATCATTAATAGTGATAAACCTACCAGTGATTAAAAGGAAGTAAGTTATCTATTTGTAATGTTAAGGGCAAGCTTTTGGCTTTTCTGAGGACACTGAAGAAAATTTTGTTTTCCAGCTTTTCCTAGGTAGGAAGTCTTAGCTCATCCATTATGCTCTGTCGAAAAGACATGGGTTAGCAAGTAAACTTCCTCCTGGAGCTCATCTCCACTGGCCAAGTTCTGTTTCTGGGCCTTCGGTTCATACGTTGGTCTCCAGAGTCTACTCAGCTCAAGATGGGGAGGAAGCTCTATACCAGAGACTCAAAAGCCCTCAAGTCTCCACATCGGCCTGGTTGAGGCCTAGCTGTATTATTAATGGGAAATGAGGTGGGGAGGGATCTCTGCAAATTGTTTTTTGAGTTGTCAGTCATTGTTAAAAGTGAAAATTCTGTGAGTCACTTTGGAAAGTTTCTGTTGTAGAGTGTGTGTTTTTAAAGTGCCTTCTTCTGAACTGTCACTAAAGACATAGCCCTTTAGGTGTACTGGACCATGCCTCTCCTTTTGTATAATTCAGGTTTTTTTCTTCCCTGTATTACTTCCCAACAACACACCAGTACATGTTATTTATGATGTCAGTTGTGTAATATGTATCTCATTTTAGAACAGCACAAGAAGTTATCACTGATAGCTCCATATTGCTTAGTCTCATATTTCTAGTGGTCTGTAGTCAATAGCATGCCCATAGATCTCTCACTATATTTAAATACTTATTTAATGTTAACAGTAGCAGGCTCAGTTCTAGATCTTGTTAATATAAATATGGGTTTTGTTATCTTAAAGCCAAGGTATTGACTATATTCAGGAAGATCTAAGTTTTGTTGATGGACAATTTATAATGCTAAGGACTTCCAAATATGGATTATCCCCCCACCCCCCACCCCCAGGCCTTTCCTCCTGTCTCCAGACTTATATGTCAAACTGCCTATTTGATATCTTCTCACAGCTGTCTAATAAGCATCTGAAATCTAACTCCCCTCTTTCTTTGCCTGCCCCAAACCTTCTCTATGTACAGGGCACCACTGCCCTTCCAGTTAAGGGGACTCATTCTTGACTCTTTCTTTCTTAAACTCTGTATATAATCAGTTGATAAGTTGATACATCAGATACATCAGTAAGTCAGACTTGTTGATTCTGCTTTCAAAATGTATCTCAAATCCAAGCTCTGCATCTTTCATCACCATCTAAGGGCTGTTATTATTGTACTGGATTATTAACTGTGCTAGCCTTACTAGCCTTCCCATTCTTACCTTTGCTTCTCTACACTGTTACCAGCAAAACAGCCTTAAAAGAGATCCTTTTGTGACAAATGAGACTAAGCTGTTTACTTTCTCATTTTTCTCTTGACACTGTTAGTATCAAAGTATTGCTACCCTCAAAATACTCAGGAAATATTCCCCCTTTTTCTAGTCGCTGGAATAGTTGGTGTTAGTTTAGAATGATCAGTTCTAGGACATTTAATTAAATGTACATCTAAAACCATCTCAGGGTCTTAGGTTTGAGCCCCAGCATTAATTAGGTGTAGAGATTACATATGTGCATGCATACATACTTACATAGGTACATAACAAATAAAAACACAAGCCTGATGGGTTTTTGTGTGGGTTAGTTTTTAATTGCTGATTTATGTTCTTTAGTTATTAGAAGTCTCTTCTACAGGTTTTCTGTTTATTCTTGAATTCAGTTTGATAAATTGTATGTAGGTAAATTATATTTTTAGGAAGTTGTTTTAAGGTTTTTTTTATATTGATATGAATAGTATTTTTATTTTTTAGTTGTATCAGTCTTCATGATACTAAATGTATCTTTGTTTTAAATCAGTCCTTCCAGAGATTTTTCTGTTGCTAGGTTTTTTTCCCTCCTCAGACACTAGCTCTTCCCTGCAGATACCAATTTTTATTCTCTTTGGTTCTCTTTATTTTTGTTTTCTGTTTCATTATTTTCTGCTGCGATCTGATTTCATTCCTCTACTTTTGGGGACTAATTACTCATTTCCTAACATACTGAGTTGGATGATGATAGCTCATTATTTTTCAGCCTTTTTTTTTTTCTTTTCAGTTTGCACATGTACATTCCTAAGTGTTTGGTGGGCCATAGACTAAGCATTTTCATTGTACTGATGTAAAAATTTTTGAATTTCCATTATGATTTTTGGAGAGACTTTTAGAAGTGTGTTTTTAGAATTTCCAAATGTTGGTAAGGTGTTTTGTTGTTGTTTACCTGTTTTGCTTCTAAAACGGATGTCAGAAAATGTGATGGACTCTTTAGTATTTGGACTCTTTAGTATTTATTGAGATTTGCTTTCTACTCTGACATATAATAACCTTTTGCGGTGGTTCATTGTGAACCCTGTAATTGCCTCGGTTTTCTGTATTATATGCAGCCTATATTTTTACTAATATTTCTGTTTTACCAATTACAGAGAAATGTGTTAAATTCTCCTGCTGTAATGAGAAGCCTGTCAAATTTTCTTTATAATTCTGACAACTTCTAATGTATGTGAAGTTTTTTTAGTTTAATATTGTGTCACAGCTTATTTTAAAAATGTCTGTCATTTAGTATGTAGTGGCCATTTTATCTCCCAACAATGGTTTTTGCCTTTAAATCAGTTTTGTCTGGTATTAATATAATTATATCAGTCTTTAGTTGGTTTGTGTTGTCTTTGTCTTTTCATTATTTTTAACTTTGGTCATTATGTTTTAGGTTATTTTCTTGTAATCATGTATAACTGGATTTTTGAAGCATCTGAATTGTTGTTTTCATTGATGAACATACATTTTTTTAAAAAATTTTATTTATTTATTTATTTAACAGATAGAAATCACAAGTAGGCAGAGAGGCAGGCAGAGATAGAGAGAGAGAGCAGGAAGCAGGCTCCCTGGCTGAGCAGAGAGCCCGATGCGGGGCTCGATCCCAGGGCCCTGAGATCATGACCTGAGCTGAAGGCAGAGGCTTTAACCCACTGAGCCATCCAGGCGCCCCGAACATACATTTTTTTGATGCTTGATATAAATGTGTATTTTTGCTGTCTTACTTTGTACTTTCTAATTAAATGTAGATCATTCAAGCTCCCCACCCCCAACCCATCTGTTCTATTGGATTTTTTTTTATTTTCCTTGTTTTCTGTCCACTGAGTTAGAAGTTACGCATTACACACATAGATTTATTATAGTACATGTGTAATTTTACATATTTTAAATTTGATCCATTTAAAGTGCATAGTTGATTACTGTTCAAACTGAAATAGCACCTCTAACTTCTATTTAAGTAATACATGATCCTTATTGATATAGCTGATCATCTTCCTTGAGTTAAATTACTCTTTGTCTTACATATCCTTAAATAGTGCCTTTTTTTTTGGGTCTGTACTTTTGGGGCTCTTCGAGAGTTGATGAATTTCTCTAGTTTTTTATATCTGGCTAATTAAAGCAGGCTTCAAAGTTTTTCATACAGATCTATTTGTTTCCTTCAGTTTGAAACTGGATTTTATGTTTAGGCTGTTTTTTTCTAAGCACTTAGGGCCTTTATAAAATTAAACTATAGCTCCCCAGTACCAGATTCTCTTTTTTGTCTTTTTTTATGTTGTTGGATTTTTGTTTTTATCCTTTTGAAATGTGATTAATTAGGTAGCTTTGTGTCTGCTTTCATTTTATTTTGTTTAATTTCAGAGTCTTCCACTAATAATGTGTGTATAAAATGATTTGTAGCTGTCATGTGGTAGGGCATTTATTTGATTAGTTTTCTGTATAAAATACTGTTCTTCAACGTCTAAGAGTAAATTAAAATAAAAAAGAAAGGAATTTAGTAACAAAGAACTTAAAAAATTCTCTTTGGAATGTAAAATACAGTTTTCTAATGCTGTCACAGGATGGGAAACTTATTTTGACCAGTTGCAAAGTGCATTCATATTTATTATAGAACATGTGATACTCTTGGAAATATAAAATGGGAGTAGTGAAAACAGAGAGTGAGTCTTATAATTTGTTTAAACTTAGGTGGTTTTCAAAGTGTGTTCTCTGGACCAGCAGTGTCTGGATCACCTGTGAACTTGTTTAAAGTAAAAATTTACAGGGGCGCCTGGATGGCTCAGTCGGTTAAGCATCTGCCTTTGGCTGGATGGTGATCCCAGGGTCCTGGGATACATCTTCGCATCTGGCTCCCTGCTTGGTGTGGAGCCTGCTTTTCCCTCTCCCTCCTGTTCCCCCTGCTTGTGGCTCTCCCTCTGTCAAATAAATAAAATCTTGAAAAATAATAAAACAAGATGGTGCAAACAGACTACATGATGCGTTCACTTGATAGACATGCTCAATGCTGGTCATCCTTTTTTCACAGGCAGAAGTACTATAGATAAATATTTGGTTAATAAACATTGAGAAAACATCACTCAGTTTAATTTTTATTCAAGTGATTTCCACTTAAAGGAAATAATAATCATGTTTCATGATGAATGTGAGAATGTGTTATAGAGGAAGTTTGTGATTCACAGTATTTTTTAGTTACTACTAGGATCTTAAAGTAATACAACTTGAATGCAATTTAATGCAACTCTAACTTTCCTTATAACTCTGCCTAGCCAATAGTTTTCATATTGCTTCAGAGGCCTTTTAGCCTATTTTGATACCTCACCATTAAAAACTCATTAAAAGGCCTAAAAACACATTTCATATTCTCTCCTTAAACAGAATTTCTTGGAAAGGTAGTAGGGCTGTGGAGAGGGCCATACTCTCCTGAAATAGGTCTTTGTGTTTGGATTGCTTAATTTTGAAATGTTTCATGGTAATCATCCCTCTGTGGTTGTGTGCAGGTAGTAGTAAATCTTTTTTACTTACTCCAATTAGTATTTGAAGAAGTTTTTGTGAAGATGGTTTGCATTATCGTGCAAATAATTTAAATTTTTAAATAATGGTAGTATTTTATTAAAATTCTTTGTTTTTTTCTTTCAGGAGAGAAATAGAAACAAACAATAACCATATGAAGATGTCCTGTTAGAATTACAACAACACTAATGATGTAGACTCTGGAAATGCCTAATAAGTCAAAGAAGACATTATTAAAGCTTTTTTTCTGCTTAAGGTGACATCTTTGAACTCTAACACAGAATTGACTCTTCTTGTAATGGTTTTCATCAGCGCATCTGCCCTTATACTCTCACCAAACACACTTGAGAACTGTAACTTCGTCAAGCACTTTCTGTCCTGAAGCTTTTACCAGTATCTGCTGTCTTTTGTAATTATGCATCCTAGCTAAGGCACAGAAGACTGAATGAATGCAAGGATTCATTAACTCTTTGAATTTGTTAAATACTAACAGTTAACCATTAGAAGTGGTTCAATGATGTAAGAGTCACACTGCTTCAACTTTTTCTTTGTTGTAGTTTTTAAATTGTCAATTTTTAGCTATTTGACAGATTAAAAGCAAAATAATCATGCCATATTTAGTCCTGGAGTTCAAGTCTAAATGTTTATGTGAAAAATTATTGTAGTAAACTTTTAATATGGCAAAGCAACCTTAAGCTCTATTTTAGCCAAATGAAACATAATCTGAAATTATATTAGAACATTTCCCTTGTCTTCAAACTGTTTGGTGTAACAGAATATTGATATGCAGCTTGGTGGATTTCACCAATTAATGCACATTCTTCTCCCCTCCTTCCCCCAATAATATGTATACTGAAAAATGTGCATTTGTCTGAGGAATTATTTTGTTTGCTACCACTTAATGAATCTCAAAATTTTGAGTAAATGTACCTCAGTCTAATCAGACTTTTTATGACCTTTATAACTACATTTAAAACCCTTAATTCCTATTTCTGGGTGTTTGCGAGCCTGATTGCTATCATGAAGTAAAAATTTATTACTCTAGGTATTCACTAGCTAAATAAACATAGTTCTTGTTTAGCAAGCATATACTGTTCCTCAACTCTTTTCTCCAGCTTTTGCAGTGTCCTGGCATCCTTAAAATACTTTGAAAATATGGCCTTGATCCATGGATTAAATCAGTATCTAAGTGAATGTGTTGATGTTTTATTGATCAGATCTATATAAATGGGAATACAGCATATATCTGGGTATTCTTATAGTTATCTTTTTAACATCTTATTTTTTTCATTAATTACATATCAACATTAATTTTGTAACTTGAAACAAATTGATTTTGTATAATTAAATGTGTCAAGCATCTGTATTAACTGATTTGGTGGCATAAGGTTATGAAGATAATGTACCGCCCCTTATATTACTGTTCCAAAAGGAGAAAACTATGTAGAAAGATACATTAAGGGTGAAAATAGCAATATAGTAGATTTGAATACCTTGAAGTTTTGCATTACTCCATTTATGTTTACATCATGTTTAGAAATGTTTTCATTTACTATGGTCTTTGGTCACTTCAATTCAAAAATTTAGTGACAGATACTTCTTTGAGGCTTTCATTTATATAATTTTTTTGTACAATGTTTTCTTAAATGTACAAATACTGTATTCAAGTGGAAAAAAATACAGTATTTGTAATAATTTTAGCTACTTCACAGTTCTTTGGTAGTCCCAGTGTAGTTTTATCAGTGTTTACTGAAGGGAACATCAAAATGTTAATGGTGTATTACAGAATAAAGTCTTTCTTAAAGGAAAATTGCACCTATTTTACCTTTTTAAGAGTAAGCCATGAAATCTTGTAACATGTCTCTTAACTATTTATAATGAAAATTGGCATTTGGGTATAGTCACCATAGCAATGGTCTACATCCCTAAGATTATATAGGTAGGACATGTCAAAGATGACTGTTGTCACTCTGGAGGTCCTATTAGACAAAACTGTAAAGGGGTGACCTAGTAGGAAGGGTCTGAGTCCTCTCTCTGAGGTTCTCTTTTTCTTGGTGCTTTATTAGCGACTCTGAATATTTTTATAAAACTAGTTACATTATAAGTGGATTCAAACTTGTTTAATTTACATTAAGTTTCTATGTAAGAAGTGTCACTCACTCAGCAAGCAGGCTGATGCAGTAGCAGACTCTGATGTCAGATGTAGTTGAGTAGTCTATTCATGGTGAGGAATACATCCCAGTGCCTTTAACCTGGATTTCTAATATTAAGTGAAATGGGTGCAGCATTCCTTTGGGTGGGGGGGACAAAACAACAAACAAAAAAACTTTTATCTTTTCAAAATGGTAATTTTTTTTCTTATTTAAGTTTTCTTCAGAGCACCTGCCTTCTCTTCCTCTTTGGTCTGTCAGTGTATGGCAAAAAAGTTTTTTTCTCTAAGTGAAATTATTACAGATTGTCTCAATAGCACAACTAACTAAATATTTCTTAACTGTAGGGACCAAAAGGAAGAGAACCTGGGCTCTACAGCAGGAGACACATCATCAAATGTTGGAATAGTCACAAATTAAGACATTATTGGCCCAGTAAATTTCTTGCTTAATATTTTTCCAAGATCTGGTTTGACTGTTTCTAATTAAAGTTATCGTATGTGGGTATTTTATTTTGAAAGGTATTATAGTTTGTATATTTAACAGTAAGGGGGAAAATGTAACCAAAATTAGTATTCTTGCTCTATACATATTGGTACTTGAAGATTCCTTTCAGAAGAAACCCCAGCCTTTTCCTAATTTTTAGTACTTAATTCCTCATTTTAACTCGAGTGATCTTTCTAATTAAAAAGCTATGTTCTTTTTGAATACCATGCATGGGGGTTAAGCTGATGTTAAAACAGTTTGCAATAAAAAAGAATCAGCTTAAATCATTTAATCATTTCAAGTGCATTCTGCATCCTATAAAAATAAGTTTGAAAAACTTAAGAGAATTGTGTTTTCATTAAGTTTTGCATATCTTTTGTTATGCCATGTAAATTCCCTTCTTTTTCATATGATTAAAGAAAGGTTATGATAAAATGATTAGTTCATTTACATTCACTTGTAGCAATTACATGAGAAATTGAATTTTGTCGTGTTTGGGTTTGTTCATTCCTGTGAATGATGGTACAGTTAGGTGAGATTTTCTGTTATGGTACCCAAACTCACCATTTGGTCCTCTTTAATCTTTGAGGGTTTCAATAAAAATTGTTCACTCATATCTGTGTTTTTTCCATTTTATCTTCAAAAATATGTATTGCCTGCCCTATAATGGATTTCCTGATTGACAGTTCTCTCGAGTACAAATAGATTGTATCGCTTGTTTTAGTTGGCCATTTAAATTAACTGGGGGAATTAAAGAGAGGGAGGTAACAGTTTATCCTAATCTTTATCCGCTCCAGTGAGCTTATTCGATTACATGTTCTTAATACTAAACTTAGAGCAAAAGAGAAAGAGCCCTATTTGTTTTCATGTAATAGGAGGAAGTGGTGGTACCAGCTGTCTAATAACCCTAATCCCCCATTCTTGGTATCAAGGAATGCTTTTCTAACAGTGTGTATGTTATCCTTTGGGATAGATCGAGCTTATGTAGATCGTGATGAATCTGGTTGGTGCATTGATTATTGGCTGGGCTCTAAGGTACTTGTTCTGATGGGGGGAAGAAACTAAAGAGTTTTGTGCTGTCACAACTTAGATGTGTACAACATTGATGGCATGTGATGGAGCACAGTTTGAACAGAATCACCCTAGGTGTCCCACACTGGCATCATCAGAAACCTCCTTTTTACTGGTCATTTTTCTAAAGAGAGGGTTTGCATCTCATCAGCATATTTATATTCAAGGCTATTCACTTGTTGTTGCGACCCTACTTATTACCTGCCTCGCTGTATCTTGCTTAGTGATACTAGGTTTAGTAAGTCTAGTCTAGGAACTAAAATATTCTTGTAGTCCGAAGTTAACAGGCTAACTCAAGGGTTTCTAATTACAGTACTTGTAATTGCATGATCTTGAGGTGTACTCTTTTCTCAGTCCTTTTGGTTTTCTAGTGAAAAGTAGAACTATATCACCTATATGTGGTAGTAGCAGTTTAAATACAGTTTATTTTAAAAATACTGCACTAAGCTCAGAATTTCAGAATTTGTCTACTCTCTAATTTGAGTTACCTGTGCAGCATTGGGACTAAATGTAAATGAAACACTATTTTTGTAAAACTTAGAATGCAAGGAAGATATAAGTGCAGTTCATAACACTGACCGGTTCCTCATCCCTTCCTGCCACCCCACTTGTACATCAAAAGAATACCCCTTACATAGAACACACTTAGGGATGTAGCTATTTGAATGTTGTTTAGAAAGATTATTAGCTCTATCTGACATGTCTGTAATCAGAATGGAATTATTGTATAGCTGAAGATCTTAGAATTGAAAGTTGAAAGACCAGATTTTGAGTTACTTCTAACTGGTAGGTTGATACTGAGCAAATTTCCTTTGTTTTAGTGCACTTACCCAAGAGATTAGTGTAGAATGCCTCCAAGTTCTGAAGTTTTATAATTTATGATTTTTTAAAAGATATTATTTATTTATTTGAGACAGAGCACAAGGAAGGGCAGAGGGAGAAGCAGACTCTCGGCTGAGCAGGGAGCGTGGTGCGGGGCTCATTCCTGGGACCCCTGAGATCATGACCTGAGCCACCCACCCACCTCTATAATTTATGATTTCAGTAGCTTTGTACACTGTGACTTATTCTAGCAGTGGTGAATGTTAGGTCTTTTGAAAAGTTTGGAAACCAATATAATTTTTTAATAGTCATCCTTTGTTTATTTTCAGAATATAAGTCATGACTACCCCAAATTAGATTTTATTCATTTTATTTGATGGGAATATGACCACTGCTTCCCTTTAGTGAATTTTGAAGTTCAGTGGTACAAAATCTCCATCTTTTCCATAGTATTGCTAAAAAGAGACAAGAGAATGTGTTCCAAAGAAATCCAAGGTTTTTTGTTTTTGTTTTTTCATTTTACTGCCATTTTACATTATCCTTATGGATTTTTTAATAGTTTTTTTAATAGTTTTACAGAAAAGTTGGGGAGACAGTATAGAGCTCCCATATACCTTGCACCCAGCTTTCCTTATTAACCTCTTACATTAATATGGTATGTTTGTTACAATTAATAGACCAATTTTGATGGTACATTATCATACTTCACTTGAGATTTTTAAAGTTTTACCTAATGTCCATTTTCTAGTCTGGGTTGCCATCGAGGCTAGCACATTACCTTTAGTTGGCTATGTCTTCATAGGTTCCTCTTGGCTGTGGTGGTTTCTCGGACTTATTTTTGAAGATCTTGACAGTACTGAGTACTGGTCAGATATTTTGTAGAATGCCTTTCTGGAATTTTATCTCACAATTTTCTTAGGATTTGACTGAGGTTATGAGTTTTGGGAGGGGGAATACCCCATAGGGAAATTGCCATTTCCATCACATTGTATTGAAGATGCATAGCCCCAGCATATGCTCGTTGATGTTGACCTTGGTCACCTGGCTGGGGTGGTGTTTCTCCATTGTAGTCACTCTTCCTCCTTGCTGTACTGTGCTCCTGAAGAATCATAGTCTACACTTCAGTGGGCAGTTGTGTTCCCCCCTTATCCTCGTATTTTTGAAGAAGAATATAAGAATATATTTTATGGGACACCTGGGTGGCTCAGTGGGTTAAAGCCTCTGCCTTCGGCTCAGGTCATGATCCCAGTGTCCTGGGATCAAGCCCTGCATCAGGCTCTCTGCTCAGCAGGGAGCCTGCTTCCTCCTCTCTCTCTCTCTCTGCCTGCCCTTCTGCCTACTTGTGATCTCTGTCTGTCAAATAAATAAATAAAATCTTAAAAAAAAAAAAAGGAATATAGTTTATTACTACTTAGCCTCATCCCAGCAGGCTGTGTCAATACATTTTCCTTTTTGCTTGTATCATTTTAGAACTTTCCCTCCACTTTCTCCTTTTTTCAATAGAACAGTTGTATATTGGAGGAATTCCAATGGAATTGGATTCCATAATTCATACCTACTCCCTGAGTTCTAAATCTGTGTATAGAGTGATGATTTTAACAAAGGGATTGAAGATATATTAAATAAATTTTTTTTAAAAGATTTTATTTGACAGATCACAAGTAGAGAGGCAGGCAGAGAGAGGAGAAACAGGCTCCCACTGAGCAGAGAGCCCAATGTGGGGCTCAATCCCAGGACCCCGAGGTTGTGACCCGAGCCGAAGGCAGAGGCCTAACCCACCGAGCCACCCAGGTGCCCCTTAAATAAATCTTAATAAAGGAGATTTAGATGATGGCAAAATATCTTGATCTTATGTGTAAGTAAGAACAGATGGTCAAAGCTGAATAAATTCAGATTTGGCTGAGTTGAAAGCCCCAAGTTCAGAGCTAAATAGTTAGGTTACAGTGCTTCTTTCCATTAAAAAGAAAGGGTGATTTAAATAGCTTGGCATCTGTCTTTTGATGGAATTCTTTTGAAATAACTTCTGAGTCTGCTGCATAATATTCTGGCAAAGAGCATGGACTTTGGAGACTTGTCCTTAAATTCTAGGTCCATTAAACTAGATCCAAGCCTAGATTTCCTCATCAATTAAAAAATTAAAAATAAAAGAATGAAAATAAATCCTTTTTCAGGAGGATTAAATGCGGTAACTCAGAAAGTGCTTAACACAATCCCTGGACCTGTGGCAAACCTTCAAATGTTAACTGTTATTTTTTATTTAGAATTTAGAGAATTAGGAGAATTTAGAATTTATTGATTGCCGTTGAAGATTTCTCAGGGAAGTCTTCACTAAAATGCAGTTTAGAGGTTGTAGAAAACTGATTACTTTCAACTCATAATGTTCTATTACTAAGATCCTGAGAACAGTCACTTCCTGAATAAAGCTTAAATTATCATTTATCTTTGTTTTGCCAACTTTTGGTTTCCAGAGTTTTAACTGACTGTCAGCCATACTTTTTCTAAATAAGTAAAATGTAACAACATAAAATTAGTTTCTATCTGGCTAGAGCAGAGCAGATGGCAGAACCAAAGGCAAATTAGACCAAAAGGAAAGCAAATACGGGGGAATAACACAAGAACCTATAAACAATAGAAGAACACTGAAGCCAAAGATGAAAATTAGATCCTAAGAAGAAGTTTTGTTGCTTTGTTACAGACACTCCTTGGTACTGATACCATTTAAGTGTGTTAGTATCCAATGACAAAGCTAAAACAATTTAGTAATGAGTTTGATGCCTTTTATTCAAGGGAAAATAATCCATGGATTAGGCAGTACAGTGCCTCCCAAGCAGCGGAGCATGCTTCCTGAAGGATTTTGGGCAAGTGCCAGTTTTACAGAATGCTAGAAGAGGCAGGAGGGAAACAGGTCATGACTGGTTAGCAGGTCCTTTTTTCTAGGGTAAGGTGAGCTACCTAGGTTGAGTTGGAGGACTGTGATTGATGTGTGTGCGGTTTCCTTGACAGGTGTCTCAGGTGTAAGTGCAGGCCGACTTGGGTTCAGTTTCCTCACAGCCTGGCCACTGGGGCAGTCTCCATTTTGTGGGTGCCAAAATACAAAATATCATTAATGAATATTAAGGGCTTCATCATGAATAGTAACAATTTAGAATGAAAACACTAATGTGGATGTGTTACCTCCTTGTTTCATCAGCTATACTGTGCAATTTAGAAGCAAGAGGTGTTTGACATCCACGAAACAAGGTGGTGGTTTTAACCCTTCTAGTATGTATTTGAAAGAAAGCTATCTTGAGGTAAAAACTTGACAGGTAGAACTTTAACACAATATCATTGCATGCTAATATTGAAGCTGTGATCTCCAACCAAGATACTAAGTGTGTTGTTTCTGCTTGGGCTTGCTGTATGAACTGACTTGCATCCCTCCCTGTGAAGCACCCGGTGCCTGGGACACACTTGGTTCGTGCATCTCGTGGTTATTCTGTAGTTTGTCCATGTGTGTATGCTGCCCCAGGGTCATCTGGGCTTCTGTCTAAACTCACTGATTCCAGTTGTACTTGCTTATTTTATTGTGAAATTTAAATATGTAAACTGATAAAATGTGACTGATGAGTTGTTTCTATGAAAACGTAAATTGACGGCTTTGATGAGTTGTCTAATTAGGTGTAGATCAGAAAACTGTAAGCACTTGTCAGCAAAGTCAGAAAAATGTGCAAGTTTACATACAGTGTACGAGGGTATCTTCAGTTCTCACTCCCGTGGGAGATCTTAGTGATGCATTAAAGGTGAGGCATGGTTCATAGAAGAAAGACATCAGCGAACTTGCATCACCAGATTCCTAGTCAAAGAAAAAGTCTTGGACGTATATCAAATAATTGGTGAATTAAAGTATACGTCTCTTTTAAATTACAAAGCTTCAAGTTTGTTTGTATCACTTCTTATGAGTCCATCCTTAACTAACACCAGTTTCATTATTTAACACTGTTCATTTTTAAGTTTTTTAACCTAAATTATTAAAGTCCAAAAACTTTTTTGCCTCTGCATTAAACAGGTTAACTGTTTTCTGCATGTGGCTGCATGTGTACATGTGTAATAATAAGCTGTTATGATTTCTTTGCAAATAAATTTAATAAAGAGAAAGAAGTATTCATACCACTTAGAAAATGTAATGGGCTAGCACTTACATGTTTATTTCAAATACCTAGTGTAAGAAATGTTTTCCGTATGAACTGCTGGAGAGAAGACATACAGCCAGTAACAATTACTGGTATCTGCATTGACAGCTGCAGAACTCTTGTCAAGTCTTGGAAGTTACCTTGGGTAAACCACTTCTCTTTTGGAAAGAAAGACACTTGTTTCATTTCTAAAAGCTTATATAAACTGATGGTTCCCCCCATTACTCCCTTTTAATAAGGAAAAAAACAAAGGAAGAAAAAGTCAGCATTAAGTAGTTATTTTGGAATTATGTACTTTGGCTTTCCAGATATGCTTTTTTTTTTTATTTTGCTTTTTAATTTTTACTGCTGTCCAGGCAATATTTGAAAGGTCACACCTTAAAAACAAACGAAAAACTGATAGAATGCTTTCCTATAGCATATAAATGAAATAAACTACTTATTCACATTAGTATTTATTTTCAACTGGATTAAAAAGATTTTCCAAAAGACCTTTTGAACAGCTTTCTCTCAAAAGTTCAAATTTTAAAAAGACCCATCAATATCAAGTTTTATTTACATGTAGTTACCCATCTTCTTTAGTTCATGTTTATAGTTGTTTGAGGAAACCCTTCCAATCAAAGTGAGGTCTTAACTAGTTTCAAGGAAAACCTCAGATGTTTCATTATTGTGCATCTTTTTTTTTTCTTTTTACACCATTCAGGAGCTTTGCACAAACCCACAGTAAACATACAGCTTATTTACTACCTTCGAGTGGATCTACTTCCCAGTAATTACTGGACTTTCCTAATTTATTAATAGTATATCTACCACCTATAAATGTCCCATTTGTAATATACAATATTCACAATGTGTAATATTAATAATGTCAAATCTATTAACAGGTTGGGTAGCAGTGCTCAAAACACTTCAGTCTCAAGGCCCCATTACACACAAATTATTGAGGAATCCAAAGAGCTTTTGTTCATGTGGCTTGTATCTTGATATTCATCATACTGGAAGTTAAAACCCAAACTCTTGTGTTCAGTCTTTGAAGTATCACTTCCCATGTAATCTGGAAAACTGGACTTGTGCCCTCCTGAGAGAATGAGGAAAAGTCTTAGTATGATTATGAATATATTTGGGCACTGCAGACCCCTTGGGGCACCACTCCTCTGGAGCACACTTCATTGATGGACTGGGGGTGTTCATACTCCACTGAGTGAATGGGTATCCTTAACAAGATCTGTCGAATCACTTCTTGAGTTCTGTCTTGGCAACTCCCCACCATACACACTCCCCGGGCCTCTTACCTTCCTGCAGGTGTATACCAGTTTTTTTCCTTTTTTATCTATGAACATAAAGTCAAAAACACATCTCAGCAGATTTGCTACAAGGGATCTATTGATTCATTAGCTTTTAGTCATCGCTGCACTTAAAAAAAATTTTTTTTAAATTTATTTGACAGAGAGAGACACAGCGAGAGAGGGAACACAAGCAGGGGAGTGGAAGAGGGAGAGGCAGGCTTCCCGCTGAGCAGGGAGCCTGATGTGGGGTTTGATCCTAGGACCCTGGAATCATGATCTGAGCAGATCTGCATGATCAAGGCAGATGGCTAACGACTGAGCCAGCCAGGTACCCTCACTGCACTTTTTAAAACATCATATTTCCTCGCCTTATCTGATACTTTATTGCCTAGGAAAATAAGAACAGGAATGGTTTAACCAAAAATTAGTTTTGATTTGTGCCATGAAATTAGTATTGATATGTATGCATAAGGAGTTTTTATGAGGATACTTGTGTCTGAAGGGAAATGTTTGTTTTCATCTTGGGTCTTTCTTACTTGTCTGCCTTAAACCCCACCTTCCCATGCAGTCAGCATTTCCTCACTGTGCTTGGCCTCTGCTCTTCTCCCTGTTTCCCTGATTTAGAGCCAGAGAAATTGCTGAGTAATCAGTGATTGCTGTCTCCATTTTCCTCAGCTGTGTTTCCATTTCCGTTATTAGGCAGCCTGGATCCCCGCTGGGGTCCCTGCCTTCTTCCGCGTCACTCTGCTCCAGCCACACTGGCTTTTTGTCCCCCCACAAACCCAAGATGCATTGCTACCTCCAAGTCTTTCTGTTCCCTGCCTGTATTGGGTATTTGCTCTCTTCTCTGCTGCAAGAACTTTCAGATAGTAAGTCCCTCATCGCCATATCTGAAGTAGTTACTCTGTTATACTATTGTCTTACCTCCCATTTTCTTCCTAGAATTTATCTAAAATTTTCTGTGTATGGTCTTTGTTCTGTAAAGTGTGACATCCACAAAGTTAAGGGACTGCGTCTTCTTTATAGCCCTAAACCCTGCCTAGCACAGAAAGTGCTCAAGAGCTATTGGCTGATGAGTCATTCACTCCTCCAAGCCTGTTCTTAGATTGAGGAAGGCGCCCGTCGCCATCACTGCTGCAGTGGTGGCCTTCATTGCCTGGGAAACGGAAATCAGCCTCTAAACTGGGGATGCTCAGAGTAGGAGAAAGTTGGTGCTGTTAACTACTGCTTGAAAAAAAAAGCTATGTGACATTCATTTTCCTTATCAAGGAGCAAGTTGACTGCTTGATAATATCCCCATTTACCTTCAGAATTCTAACCGCTTTGGAGAACTTCCTCCTTTCCTCCCTCCCTTCCTTTTTTCCAAAATTGCTTTCAATTCTAATTTAAACTGGATTTTCTCTGGGTCAGATAAGGTGTGGGAATCCAGTGATTTATCTGAGATCATTCAGACTCCTGGAAGGGACCTGGGGAGTTGATTCAATCACAGTTTCTAGATGAAGGAACAGGCTGGAAGGCTCTGACTTTTCTAAGATCCCAGAGAGTGAGACAACTAGGACTTCAAGCCCAGACTTTCTCATTTCCACTTCAAAGCCAAACACTTCTAAATCTGGGCCCAAACCTTTCACATAGTTCACTTAGATGACTGACCAAACAATTAAATTCAGCTGTCCATTTTCTTACTTGTAAAACGAGGAATATTCTCACACAGATTTGTTGGAGAATGAAATGGAGAGGCAGAGTGCATGGCATTTTGAAGCCCGCGACGTATCAGGCTTTTCCTCTTCCCTCCCTCTTCTCTCTTCTGCGGTCCTGGCTGCCCACATGTGGAAGATCATGTTCTTTTCCTAATTCGGTTACTGTCTCTTTCCTTCTTTGCATCCAGCTGTAGATCTTCTTCAAAGCCTCTTCAGCTTCCACTTGACCAAAAATTGCCCGCCCAAGTGAAACGTTAAACATTGCATTGTTAAAAATTAGTCTTATTTTTAGAGACGGATGTTTTCGTGTTATGGAAGCATATATATCGCCTTTCACTTCAGAAATATAAACATTTCTTTCAGTGACACTAACACCTCTACCATTTAGAAGAGGTTGGGTCATGCCATGATCATTATTCATGGCACAGGGGGGATGCTTTCAACTGTAGACAGAGTGGTAAGGATTTTATCAAGTGACTCTGAGGCTACCCAGTTTAAAGGGGTTCCAAAATGAACAATTACAAAATAAAACAGATAAAAACATTTTTGGAATTATCCAAAATGACAGCAGAGGGAGCTATTGAGGTTTGATTACACTTTTCCATTGCCCTGGTTGAGTTTTTTTTTTGTTTTTCTTTAAACTATAATATTTTGACTTAGGCTTTCTCATCTCAATATAAATATGCAGGAAAACTTTTATCGTATCAAAGGATGTATATGCAGTTTAGGGGATTGCAAAAAATGAAGATTTTTTTCTATCGCTCTCCCCCTCTTTCAATTCCCTTACCAACCCTAGGATCCCTATAAAGGTAGTTGAGCTATAAAGTAATGATGATTTTACGGTGGTAGTTTTAGAAACGAGTCTGCTTACTGTGAATCTGGGTCGTCAAGGTCAGCTGCTCTACAGGTCATTGTCCCACATGGTATTTTTGTCTGACTTCCTGGGACCTCTCTTGGGTTTCAAAAGTCTTTCCAGGGATTGCTCTGCCTGGCTTCAGTTATATGTGATGGCATAGGAGACGTGGAAGGGTTAAAATTCACAGCACTATATGAAAAACTCTCATTAGAATGGAGGACCATTACCATTACCCGGGACTAGGGCTGCTATGTACGTTCATGCGTGTGTGTAGTATGTGGTGGATGGTGGTGGGATGGATGAGCAAAAAGTTTGCTTCGGGCTTTCTCCACAATCTTCTTTAGGTCACATCTGCGTTTATGATCTACTTCTGCTCTTGATGCTTTTGTCTTTCTGACACGACCAACTGTCCTGGTGCCTCCTAAGTGGATCCTCAGCCTCAGTGTGCCCCCCCCCCCCCCACTCCAAGCCCATAGTCTTTCTGTTTTCAATACTACTTTGAATTCTTCTTCTAGGAATTTCTCCCTCTGGGCACGAAATATGTGGGGATGTGGGGATGCTCCTTGTAGTATTATTTGTGATAGCAAATAAATAAGAAACGGAAACAAGTCCATTTGTCTAAAAAATAAACCGTGGAATTTCTTACAACGAAGCAGTGTACAGCCACAAATGCTTATGTGGAGAGATGTTGGTGTATTTTAAATTAAAAAACTCATGTCACATACGATTTGAATGATCTGTACCATAAGTTTTAAAATTGAACACGTAATTGAAATAGAAGATATACATAGAATTTTAACACATAATTTAAATGTAAAGCAATTTTTAAAGGATTTTATAGAAAAAGTTTCTGAAAATATACACAAGACATTCATAACAATGACTAATTCTGAACTATGGTGCTAGACTTGCTGGGTATGAGGGCAGAAAGAGGAAAGATCTTGCTCTTTGTCTTATATGTTTAGATATAAAGAGCTTAGAGCTTATACTTAAAATTAATAAAATAACTGAAATTTAAATAAATAAATCTATTCTCTTCCAAGATCGAATCCCAGCATCAGTGTTTCCCTGGAACCTTTTGTAACTCCATGGTCTGATTTAGCTGGTGTTCCAGTAGCAGTAGCAGTAGCAGGTCTTCTCTTCTTGGGACTGCTTCGTGGAGTAGAACCCACAGAGGCTTTGATGGGGGCAGGGGCAAAATGATGTTATACTGGGCAAGATATTGAACCTCCGTTAGCCTGAGTTTCTTCACTGGAAGACTGGGAACAATGAAGCCATACTGCAAGGTAATTATCAGGGCAGGTACACTTATGCAAGGGCATGATGACAGGGAGATGGAGATGGTCGACAAGAGGTAACAGGTGTTTTTTTGAAGATGAAGATTGTTTTCCTTATTCTTATAGCCTTGATACTTTGTTGAAGAAATGCAGTAAAGCGTTCTACACTAGGTTTTTCTTCTGTGTGATGATGTCATTCTCTAGACCTTCATATCAAATTGTACCTGAATTATGTCTCATTCACTTCAAGCTGTACTCTCAGCTAGCAGTTTGGATGAACAGTCTTGATCATGACTTCATACCAAAGGCTGACATGTTTCCAGTGTTCCTCTAATGACTTCCCTAGAAGGTGAGTCTAATGATGACCCCAATGCACCATATTTGGACAAACACAATTACAGAAAATTCACAATGAAGACTTGGCACTCTCAAACCAACTGCATAGGTAGTTTCTATACTGCTGATGGGATGCGTTTTCATCTGTTCCTGAGGACATCACCAGCCTGCATCAGAGATAGTGCGTGGTTTTATAATTTTAACAGTGTTTCTCCCTCTTATGAGCTCCCCCTTTTTAAAATCACTTCTCCCATATTGCTTTCTCTTATGTTTTATTCTGAAATCATAAGCAGTATTTGTCCCATAGCAGAGTCTTGGCAACACAAAATTTTGAATGAGTTAATTAATCCATGATTTGTGCCCAACTCTGATAATATTCCCAGGCACCTAATTTTTTTTAAAGATTTTATTCATTTGACAGACAGAGATTACAGGTGGGCAGAGAGGCAGGCAGAGAGAGAGGAGGAAGCAGGATCCCTGCAGAGCAGAGAGCCTGATTCGGGGCTCAATCCCAGGATCTAAGATCATGACCCAAGCCGAAGGCAGAGGCTTTAACCCAGTGAGCCATCCAGGCACCCCTTTCTTCTGCTTCTTGAGAAGCATGTAGATATGGCAAAAACCTGATCAACTTGATTGTTCCATAAAGATATAAATGCTACTGGCAGAGTTCACTTGTTTAGAAGGTGCTTCTGGAAGTTGGTGCTGCATTAATGTGAGAAGGTGATATATCCAGGTGAGCAAAATGCAAGTCAGAAATAAACCCTATAAAAATTCAGTGCAGCCTGTCTCCTTCCAACAACAAAAGCTGGAAGTGTTCTTGGTTTTAGCTTTCCGTCTCTTTTGACACTTTGTTTTTTAATCAGCAGCGAGAGATGTGTTATTTTGTCCTCTTTTTTTCCTTTTTAATTTGATGAAGGTTTTAATTTTTTCTTTTGTGACTACTTCCACTGCTTCTGTTTTGAAATTCCACCCCTATTTCAACATTAGATATGTATCTATTTTTAACTTTCCTAATATTTTTATTCTTTTATATTTAATTGTTTGGAAGTTTCTTTTCTCTTTCTTTCTTTCTTTCTTTCTTCCTTTTTTTCTTTTTTTGTCTTCTGTTTTTCAGTTTTAAACCTCCCCCTCCCCCGACCAAGAATAAATTAAAGATCCATTCTTCTTGATAGCTAAGATTGTAATCCCAGGAAATGAGTCAGTGAAAATATGTCCTCATCAAATAGCTGTAGCAAAAGCTGTTTTTAATGAAATGCATTGTTCTACCAAGAGCCTAGAGCTGAGCAAAGAGGTCAGATGATTCTCCCAAATGACCACAGCTAGAACCTTTATCACCAAGTCAGTGTGCTAAATTATATGTATACCTGGGAGGAAAGAAATACTTCTTAAAATATGTCTCCAACAAGCCTAAAAAAATCATGAAAGTCATAACAAATGGCCACAGTTCCTTTATCATGCCACTGATTGGGAGGTAGACTTTATGTCTCCTAAGGATCTTCCATGCCCTGTGACTATTTAACCAACGAAAGACAGTGTTAAGTGACACTTACCTAAATGGGTTCAAGCCTTAACAAGCTCTAGAAGCTTCTGGTTTTACATTTTGGGGAGCCCAAAATGTAAAATTGGCCATAAAAAAAATCTGGCTGCCCTATTGGAGAGACCACATGACACTACATGAAGAGAAAGATGAGTCCATGCCAGTGTCCAAGGGAAGCTTCAAAAGATTCAGTCTCACCCCCTTCTGATTATAACCTCATGAGAGATCTATCACAAAATTTGTAACATATGGGTTTGGCTTTGGCTTTGGGGTGGGTAGAAGCTGGAAGGGACTCAAGGAGACTATAAGTGAGGCCTGGAAGGATGGAGTGGAAATTGTCATTGAAGGTCAGAGAAAAGATGACCCATGTTACCCATGATCAAAAGCTTGGCAGAAAGTTGATAGAATGGAAAATAGCAAATATATCTGATGGACCTATGGCCAGAGCTTTGCGCTCTATAGCTGCACAGCAACTTTGCAACGATTACATCAATATCCCTATTACCAAGGTGAGGAAATTCAAACTAGAGATCTTTTCCCAATATTACACAGCTGGTAAATAACAGAATCATACTTTTAACACAGTTTGGCAAAGGGATTGCGAGGCAGAGTTAAAAAGTATCAGTGGTTTTCTTTTAGCTATATATGAAAAAGTATCCATAGATAGAGATGAACTGGAGAAGAAATTATTGAATTTTTGAGCAGAATCTAAAGGGGACATTTCCAGCAGAGACACTTAGAGACTTGGTAGGTGTGTCAGATTGATGAGAAAACAGCAAATGTTCTGTTGTTAGAGGGTGACTGGCAGCACCTAGGCTGTCTCACATATAACCCAATGCCTTGAGCCATTATGCAAGCTATTCGTTTGGGATGGAATCATGCTCCATGGAAAGTCTTTGGATTTCTGTCTCAATGGTTGCAACATGGCCAACCCATGGAGAATTTTTCCAGCATGATAAAAAGTTGCAGGAAATACCGTGGAATAAGCTATCCAAAGCGTGAGGGTGTAGCTTCTTCAAACTGCTTAGAACAATGGAAAAAAATGGCAAGCCCAAAAATGAGTCCCATACCCAGAGAATGACTGATGAGTTCTTAAAATCTGACCTTCAA
Source organism: Taxidea taxus jeffersonii (assembly GCA_003697995.1). Taxonomy (NCBI): domain Eukaryota; kingdom Metazoa; phylum Chordata; class Mammalia; order Carnivora; family Mustelidae; genus Taxidea; species Taxidea taxus. The sequence continues at coordinate 1,560 of ML108175.1, read as the reverse complement.
AGTGGGGAACTCTATGAACTTTGTTGTTGGTACCTGGAGGCCCTGTGCAAGAGACTGTGATGATTGCCCAGAGTAGATACCTTCCTGTCCCCCCACCCCCAAATAAGCGATGTCTCCACAGTCTGAAACAAAACGAAGAATGGGAATAAAAACAATACCCCTTCAAAGGAACCCAGAAACAAAGCCATTTTGATATAGATTAACAGGGGTTTCCCAAAGAAGAGGTGGATGGAGTGAGCGCTGGAGAAATTTGGCTTATAATCGACTGGGGATGGTGGGATCCAAGAGGCAGCTGTCCATCCAGGTGAAACAGGAAGTGCCTCTTTAGAACTAGATTCCTCTATGGTGATCAACCTCCAGCTACCAGAGGGAATAAGTCAGGGAGCTCTCTCTTACCTTACATTCTTATGCCCAGATTTACAGCCTATAAGGAAAAGGCAGATTAAGGGTGGGACCAAAAAGGAACTGGACCTAGAAGAAACTCTCTGACCCTAGAAAGAACTAAAGATCTTACACTCCATTGAGGGTACAATGGCATGGGTTGGAAGGGTTGGGGGCACAAACGTTTAAGGTTTTTTTAGCTACCATTGTTCACATGATTATTTTATCAAGTTTTTTTTTAATGGAAACAATCCCACAGCATTTATTGTCCTCTGATAATAACTTACAGGTAATCAAAGCAATATGAACAAATGTTTTAGAACTACACTTCCAACAAAGGACATCCAAAAACAAACTCCGTGGCCTTCTCAAGAACTTTTCACTTCATTGATCATTTCTAGTTGGAGACAATTTGGAGCAGGATAATATTATCTCCTTCTGGCATGATCCGACCCAGTTGTTTTCTTGACATTGTTTTAGAATGAACCTCTTCTGCATCATCTAATACAAGGTTCATGTACTCACCAAAACCAGTGATACAGCCCTCTATCGGCATGTTTACTTGCTCATAAAGCCACACCTGAATCTGAGATTTATTTTGTAAGTAGCTGAAGATGAGGTTGATGAGCTGTACCATCACCTTCTGCACTTTTTGGCCCTGGCCAGTGTGTGCCATGGTGGAAGCTAACCTTTTATCAGATTCTTTGGAGCAGTGAGAGCCACATATCCAACTGACCAGATTTGAAAAAAGGAGTGAAATGTGGAAGAGAACTGTAGTCATCTGGATTGGGCTGCTGAAACCACTGTTAAGCACTGCTGTTGTTTTCACTGCTGAATGTATACTTCGTATTGATGTTTTGCACGCTTGTACTATAAATGCTTATAAATTACAAGAGGATTTTCCCAACTGAGAGGAGTTGTTTGTTTGGAGATGGCAGTGGGAAGAAGGCACTGACTGGCTTTTAGTCCCAACCATGTTATGCAGTGAAAGCAATATAGAATTATAATATAGAAGTAAAGGAATTCAAGGCCATGATTATGGGTTTAAAGGCAGCAGAAGTATGGAGGATGTAACCTTTACAACAGTACATCGTGGACTTTGAAAAGGCCAGTGGAAGCTGGATTCTTACGGTGGATTATTGCTGCTGAATTTAGTTATTGTAGCCCTGGCTGTTCAAG
>ML108173.1:58292-88814 GCA_003697995.1 Taxidea taxus jeffersonii | reverse complement strand
GGGAGCCGGCCCCTCCCCCTGGGGTCTATCTTCCCGTCGCGTTGGATTCACTTCTCCGCTGGTCCTACCTTTCAGAAAGTGGTCGATTTTCTGTTTCTAGAATTGTTGTTTTTCTTCTCTTCGATCTCCTGTTGGATTTGTAGGTGTTCGGAATGGTTTGATAGGCTATCTAGCTGATCTCCTGCTGGCTGATGTCGTCTCAGCCTGCTACTTCTCCGCCATCTTGACTCCTCCCCCCTCGTCAAAGATTTATTTATTTGAGAGGGAGAGAGAGTGAAAGAGTGTGTGGGGGGAGGAGCAAAGGAAACAGGAGAGAAAGAGTTTCAGGTATACTCCCCACTGGTCACACAGCCCTCTGTGGACCTTGATCCCATGATACTGATATCATGACCTGAGCCAAAATCAAGAGTCTGATGCTTAAGCACCTGAACCACCCAGGCACCCTTGCCTATGTTCTCTTCTAGGGTTTTTATGGTTTCAGGTCTCATATTTAGGTCATTCATCCATTTTGATTTGTGTGTGTGTGTGTGTGTGTGTGTGTGTGTGTTGTAAGAAAGTGATTGAGTTTCATTCTTTTGCATTAGCTGTCCAGTTTTCCCAGCACCATTTGTGAAAGAGATTATCTTTTTTCCATGGGATATTCTTTCCTGCTTTGTCAAAGATTAGTTGTGCATTTATTTCTGGGTTTTCTGTTCTGTTCTATTGATCTATGTGTCTGTTTTTGTTCCAGTATGCAGTGTACCAAATGGTTATATCTTAACGTTATTATAGTTCAATGTCAATACAGTAAACTTACATTGATAGGATGTGTGTGTATAGTTCTGTAAAATGCTTAGTTTTCAATGGCAGAGGGAGTTTTGGAAGATTACGGCTCATTGGACTCTGCTAGTGGCAGTCCTAGGTACCAGGGTAGGTCACTAAAATGAGTACTGTGTCTATCGGGTAGAGTGAGAAAAGGAGAAATGAGCAAGAAATGGAATTATTTTGCTTCAAGGGTAACTCTCCCATTTAATACAAAGTTGTAGCTATATTTCTGCTTTTTCATCTTGCTTGAGATAGGTGCCCAAGAAAGGGGCTCATGGGGCATATCTTTAAAAACTTTTATTTTTTTAGATTTTCAGGAGAAACAAGGTTAAGTGGATGTTTTTTGTTTGTTTGCCTGCTTGTTTTATTTTTTTTTTAAAGATTTTATTTATTTATTTGTTAGAGAGAGAGAGAGAGCGCGAGCACAGGCAGACAGAGAGGCAGGCAGAGGCAGAGGGAGAAGCAGGCTCCCTGCCAAGCAAGGAGCCCGATGTGGGACTCGATCCCAGGATGCTGGGATCATGACCTGAGCCGAAGGCAGCTGCCCAACCAACTGAGCCACCCAGGCGTCCCTTATTTTTTTTTTAAAGATTTCATTTATTTATTAGACAGGCAGAGATCATAAGGAGGCAGAGAAGCAGGCAGAGAGAGGAAAGGAAGCAGGCTCCCTGCTGAGCAGAGAGCCCAATGCGGGGCTTAATCCGGACCCCGAGATCATGACCTGAGCCGAAGGCAGAGGCTTTAACCCACTGAGCCACCCAGGCACCCCTGCTTGCTTGTTTTAAAGAGAGTGTGCTTCTAGTTAGCACTTTTTCTGCTATGGAAACCAGTTTGTCTCTTGTACAGCATAAATTTGTACTGCAGGTGGAGAAACCTTTTAGAAGTATGCATGTGCTTGTGGTATGGGGTGTCTGGTCCGTCATGGAGTCTTACATGGTCTATGTCTTTGTTATTGGTTAGATTCATTTTCCCCAAGTCCTGTTACTATGAATAACTATTAGGTATAGACTAGTTTAGTTCCAGTCTTGATGAGTACTGTATATTTGTCATTCCTTCTAATGAGAGAAGGGATTCAGGAAAATGCTGTTTCATGGGAGAGATTCTGGCTCCTCCCTCCTCACTCTCAGTAGGTAATCTTTATTTCTACTTCATAAACAAAGCAGAACTTGTTGATAGGAATTTCTTTAAATTCTTCTGCCAGATCTATGTGTCTACCTGTGTGTGTGCCCATCTCAGGGTCATCCTCTTTCCAGAAAAGATGTAATTCTTCATATCTGAGACCAAAACCTCAACCTCTTCTCTGGCTTCTCCCTTCTACTTTTTCAGAAATCTTAACAGTATTTATGGTCTCTTCTTTCCCCATATTCTGCCTGGATCTCTCTGTCTTTTTCTCCTGGATCTTTCCACAAAATCTAGTCTGTTCAAATCTCTTACATGATTAAGGGAAAGGGAGAGAGAGAGAAAGAGAGAGTGGAACAGAGAGAGATTGGGAAGGGTCACTGAACCCTGCCCCTAGTTTCCCTTCCAGTAACTTCACTTTCTTTGTCTTTCCCATTCTAGCCAGCCCACCAAAAAAAGGGTTGTCTTAATCTCTTCCTCAGCTGTTTGGGACTTGGGTTTCTTTCTAGAGGTTTGTTAGTCTGAATTCTTCTCCTTATCTTGTTTTGTTATTTATTCTTTCTTACATATGGGCATGTCGTATGGTTCGACTTTAAGTTTCTTTCATTTCTCACTCTAGACCATGTCATCCATAGATATGGTTGTATTTTCCATCTATACACTAATGACTTTCATATCTGTCTGAGAGAACCCAGACCTCTGTGTTTCAGACCTTTATAACCATCTATCTACTTAACATCTCTACTTGGATGTTTTAAAGGCTTCCTAATCTCCTCACATCTGATATTTCATTCTTATAATCTACCCTCACCACATCTGGCTCTTCTCCAGCATTCTCTAGCTTATTGAATTACTCTATCCAGTTGTGCAAGCTGGTAACCTTGGAGTTTTCCTGTCATCTCATGCTCTGTCACCATCCTAATTACTCAGACCTTCACTGGTTCCCATAGATTGTATCCTTAAATATATTCCAAATCCATCTACTTCTACTTCTCTATATTTCTACCTCTACCTTTTTTGTCCAAGCCTCCCTCATATTTTCCCTAGATATTTGCAGTGTCTCTTAATGCATCTCCCTAAATTTGCTCGTTTCCCCTTGCAGTCAGTTCCCTACACAGCAGCGAAAGTAATGTAAACATTAAATTGGATCGTGTTCTTCCTCAGCTTAAAACTCTCCACAGGCTTTCCATTGCCCTCAGAATAAAATTCATATATGTCACCATGGTCTACATAAGGCCTTGCTACTGGCTACTTTTCTAGCCTCATCTTCAGAGTTCATAATTCCCTATAAATTTAATTCACAGCTTTTATCATTGTCTATAATTATATATTCATGTGTGTGATTATTTGATTAATATCTTCTTTCTATCAGATTAAAAACCTCATCCTGGGAAAGTGTATCTCCGTCACTGAGCACAATGCTAAGTGTACTTAGGTGCAGTACTTCTCTGTTGAAGGGTGGGTGAATGAATACATTTGCTCTGTTTGGGCTGCAGTTCTCTGATTCAGCAGCTCTGGGGTGGGAATGGGGCATCTCTGCTTATTGAATCTACCACAGTTGATCCTCATGCCTGGGCTGAAAACCCCAGGAGAAATATGTCACAAGTACAGTGTGACCACAGATGTTTAGACTCTAAACAGGAAAGGCAAGGATCATGTGGATGTTAACCAACATTTCCGTTCTTTTGCACATCTATCATTTCTCCAAGTAGATCAATATCCACTGACACTTTTATGGATGGTGTTTTCACTGTGATTTCTTTCTTTTTTTTTTTTTTTAAAGATTTTATTTATTTATTTGGAAGACAGAGATCACAAGTAGGCAGAGAGACAGGCAGAGAGAGAGGAAAGGAAGCAGGCTCCCCGCTGAACAGAGAGCTCGATGTGGGGCTCGATCTCAGGACCCTGGGATCATGATCTGAGCCGAAGGCAGAGGCTTTAACCCACTGAGCCACCAGGCGCCCCTCACTGTGATTTCTTGATAATTTTTAAGTTCTTTGCTAATTTTGTGGTAAAGGTGAAAGAGGGAAAAAGAGGAAATACTACACAATTACTGTTCTGTAAGTATTACAGTAAAGCATAGGAAAATTAGTAAGCATCCACATAAAACTAAAAATAAGGAATTTTCCTATTGTGTGTTTGGTGGGAAGAAACACCAGTCAGTAAACATCTAAAGACGATAAGACACAGACCCTACTATGAAGGAGCTTAGAGTCAGGGGAGTCTTCATGTAATAAATGCAGAGCATTAGATTGGGAGTTACGTGACGTGGGGCCTTATGCTGTAGTTGAGGGACTGTGGACGGTCGTGTCAGCCGTGGATCTGTTTCTCAGCTGAAAATAAGTCCTGTAAAAAAAAGTCCCCTTGGGGCAGAGGACTTGTAAGCCTCTTTGTGCCTTTAAAATTCCATGCTTTGGGGCGCCTGGGTGGTTCAGTGGGTTAAAGCCTCTGCCTTCAGCTCGGGTTGTGATCCCAGGGTCCTGGGATCGAGTCCCGCATTGGGCTCTCTGCTCGGCGGGGAGCCTGCTTCCCTCTCTCTCTCTCTCTGCCTGCCTCTCTGCCTACTTGTGATCTCTGTCTGTCAAATAAATACATAAAATCTTTAAAAAAATAAATAAAATTCCGTGCTTCAACTAGATGGAGGTGGATGACACTGTAGAAGTCAGATGGGGACCATGGCCGTAGAGGTGGCACGGGGCTTGGAGCTGGGTGAGCTGGGAGCAGACACTTGCCTGGAGTGGAGGTCCTGCAGGGAGTAATAGTCAAAGAGGACTGTGAGAAGAGTGTGTGGGTCGAGCTGTGCAACATATTGGGTATCAGGCTCATGTTTTAGATTTCATTTTGTTCACGGGTGGAGGGGGGGGCTCTAAAAACTTGATTTTACTTTGAATGTTTAATGTTATAAAGTTCACTTCAGACTTCTGAGGACAAAGAAAGCAAAAATTATGTGTGAATGAGTCTCTTATTATAAAAGATAGAAAAATTACACTTTTATTACTTTCCTCCGATTATACAAGTAATGCATGCTCAATATAAAAACACTGAAATATTATACAGTGGACAGAATGACGTGTTTATGAGAAACCCCTGGACGAAAAAATATGTCATCATTATTTGTTGTCTTGTTGACTTCTGTAGTATGGCATGATTGGAGTAGTATTTTAGGAAGATCGCAGCACGTGGGGGTGATTAAAAGGAGAGGAGCTGAAGGCAGGGAGAGGGCCAGGGGGTTAGTATCATTGCTTCGCAAATACAGCCCATACAGGCTACCTTCTGTGTTAGGTGATAGTGGTCTAGTCTGAAGGTAACAGAGGGTTGCTTTAGGGGAGCAGCATGAACTAAAGAAGAATGGGTGAATGAATTCAAGAGACACTTTAAAGGATGATTCATCAGGTTTAAGTACTGATTGGATTGTGATTGTGAAAGGGAAAAAGAGGAGTAAAAGGTGTTAACTTAACTGAAGAAGACCATTTGATGGATGTGGTTCTGTTCCCAGGCGGAGTACTTAAGCAAACTAGAATCTAAGTCTGCAAATCCCTCAAGGTTACGAAATCAAAATGCTAGGGATAACCAGTCACAAACAGCCAACGAGGCTTCAAGTTACAGCCAGTCAATACTTCCCTTACTTTGCTTCTGTCTTTTCTCTGTGAAAGTTTCTCCCTGAGCTCCTTTTGGTAGAAGATGCCTGACCCCTTGCGGTTCAGGACTGCCCACTGCCAATTGATTTTTGTTCACATTAACTCTTTAAAGTCTTTAATGTGCTTCAACTTACCTTTTGACTAGGTGACTTTAGTATTTCAAGGGTGGTCTCTGGGAGAATCGTCTGTTACAAGGCCAGAAGCTTGGTTTAGGGGAGAGAGGGGGCAGGCTGATCAGAGGGAAATCACTACATTTAGCAGCTAAATAGAGGAGCCACCCAGAGCACCAGAGAACGAACAGCTAGGTTTGGAATGAGAAAACCCAGAGTACAGGCACAGAGCAGAGGAGACAGGATTCAGCGAGGGTGGCCACAGAGTTAGGTGCTGCACAGGCCTCCAGGAGAACCCGGCCTGAGAGAGAGTGGCCATGGGCAATTAGCAGAGGCAAGCAGCCATCACTTCCTGAGCGCCCTTCCAGACCAGTGACACGGAAGAGGCAGAGTCCAGGTGACGATAAAGAGTATAGACAGCTCATTTAAAACTTTTGTGTCTAGGGAGAGAATTAGTATAGTATGTTGTGGGCACAACAACAAAAACACCATGTGATTTTGTTCATATTATGGTAAAGTAGACATTTGTGGAAGAGTCGAGAAATCTAACCATACGGTTCTAGTGGGGAACTAGGAGTCAGAATTGTTGATATCCTTTGCAATCCCAGCCTTTCTTATCAGGAACAGCTGGCTGGTTTTGGGATGCCAGGTATTTGTGTGGGACTCTGACATTGAACATGTATAACTGAAAGGTGCAATACGAAAACCACAGCATTATTCTTTTGCCATTTAGTCTTGTTCTTTGGGAACAATTCTTCCCTATTACTTGGTTGAAATGTAGGCCAAATCCCACCATTTTCCTGGCTATTTTTTGGTAATAAAGGTTCTGTCATTTTTGGTTGTATTTACACACAAAGAGGAGTCTATGTTCAATAACTAATATGTCTAGTCCAGTAACGTCAAGTGCTGTCTTTTCCCAGTTTGGGTCTTCTCTGGTCTGGCTGTCTCTCTCTGGCTCATTACGCTGTGTTTGACAACTCCATGATTGAGCAGGGTGGGGGGAAAAGAGGCAAGGGGTTAAAAAATCCTTACTTGAGACTTCAAGCTCTATTACAAAGCTGTAATCATCAAGACAGTATGGTACACCTACACTGTTGGTGGGAATGCAAGCTGGTGCAGCCACTATGGAAAACAGCATGGAGGTTCCTCAGAAAGTTGAAAATAGAGCTACCCTACACCCCTGCAATTGAACTACTGGGCATTTACCGTAAAGATACAAATGTTGTGATCTGAAGGGACACGTGCCCCCGAATGTTAATAGCAGGAAGGTCCACAATAGCCAAACTATGGAAAGAACCTAGATGTCCATCAACAGGTGAATGGATAAAGAAGAAGTGGTATATATATATATATATATATATATATATATATATATATATACACACACAATGGAATACTATGCAGCCATCAAAAGAAATGAAATCTTGCCATTTGCGACGACGGGGATGGAACTAGAGGATATTATGCTGAATGAAGTAAGTCAATTAGAGAAAGACAATTATCATATGATCTCTCTGATATGAGGAATTTGAGAGGCAGGGCGGAGGGTTTGGGGGGGTAGGGAAGGAAAAAAATGAAACAAGATGGGATCGGGAGGGAGACAAACCGTAAGAGACTCTTAATCTCATAAAACAAACTGAAGGTAGCTGGCGGGTAGGCAGATAGGGAGAGGGTGGTTGGGTTATGGACATTGGGGAGGGTATGTGCTATGGCGAGTGCTGTGAAATGTGTAAGCCTGACGATTCACAGACCTGTACCCCTGGGGCAAATAATACTTTACATATTAATAAAAATAATTTAAAAATTCTTACTTGATTTTTGATCAATTTGCCAATATATGTCTTCCAAAACCAGCAGTTTAATATGGTTCAACGTCAATTATGAAAGAAATTGAAGAGGATATAAAGACAGGCTCATGGATTGGAAGAAAAAACATTGTTAAATGTCTATACTCCCAAAGCAATCTACATAATCAATGGAATCTTGATCAAAATAGCATCAGCATTTTTCACAGAGCTGGAACAAACAATCCTAAAATGTCTCTGGAACCACAAAAGACCCCAAATAACCAAAGCATTTATTAAAAAAAGAGAAACAAAACTGGAGGTATGATTCTGGACTTTGAGCTATATTACAAAGCTGTAGTAATCAAGACAGTAGGTCCTTGCACACAGACAGACAAGTAGATCAAATAGATCAGAATAGAAAACCCAGAAATGGACCCACACTATATGGTCAACTAGTTTGATACAAAACAGGAAAGAATATCCAGTGGAAAAAGGGCAGTCTCTTCAATAAATGGTGTAGGGAAAACTGGACAGCTACATGCCGATAAATGAAACTGGACCACTTTCTTATACCACACACAAAAATAAATTCAGAATAGATGAAGGACCTAAATGTGAGACAGAAAACAATCAAAATCCTGGAGGAGCACAGATAGCAACCTCTTTGACCTCGGTCACAGCAACTTCTTACTAGACACACCGCCAAGCGCAAAGGAAACAAAAGCAAAAATGAATTGTTGGGACTTCATCAAGATAAAAAGCTTCACAGAGAAGGAAACAGTGAGCAAAATTAAAAGGCAACCTACAGAATGGGAAAAGATATTGGGAAATGACATATATGATGAAGGGTTAGTATCCAAAACCTATAAAGAACTTACCAACTCAAAACCCAAAAAACAAATAACCCAGTCAGGAAATGGGCAGAAGACATGAATAGACATTTTTCCAAAGAAGACACCCAGATGGCCAACAGACACATGAATAGATGCTTAAAATCACTCACCATCAGGAAATACAAATCAAAGCCATGATAAGATACCAAGATAAAATTTTTGATCAGGATAGAAGACAGCCCCACGCTGACTCTTTTTTTTTTTTTTTTTTTATTCATATCTTGTGGGGGGAGATTGCGTATCCTTTCTTTTATTTATTTATTTATTTATTTTTAAAAAGATCTTATTTATTTATTTGTTAGAGAGAGAGAGCGAGCACAGGCAGACAGAGAGGCAGGCAGAGGCAGAGGGAGAAGCAGGCTCCCTCCCAAGCAAGGAGCCCGATGCGGGACTCGATCCCAGGACGCTGGGATCATGACCTGAGCCGAAGGCAGCTGCTTAACCAACTGAGCTACCCAGGCATCCCTGCTTATCCTTTCTTAGCCTCTTGCAAGTCAGTAGGCACAGGCCACTCCCAGTGCAGCACTGCGTCTTGGCTTAGTTGTCTGTACAGCTGGCCAATACCAGTATTTTGCTCTTAGATTGTCCAGGCATGTCAGGTGCCTGCCTACAGCCACTGATGTGTGAAAGCACATCGAAAGCTTTCTCTCCAAATTCCTTTCTAGTTTATTTCCATCTTGACCTTTTTGGTTAGGCGTTGCAGAACTAGTTGTTGGAAACCTCCTTTGTAAGTCCTGTGGGCTAGCTTACACCTGGCGTGGGAAGCTGGCATCTTCGGTCTGGGGGGACAGAGCCAAACCGAGTCTGAAATAATTCTGTATTTGTTGTGTGTGGATTCAGGAAAGCTCAGTGTCTTTCTTAATCTTCAAATAAAAATTAAATCCAGACCCTGGAGATCAGTGCTGAAGCAGACTTTTGGGAAATTGAAACGATCATGAATGAGCATAAATGTGCAAGCAAAAATCCACTCAGCACCGTTAGTTCTGTTTCTGGCATTTCTTTTTACTCCAGAAGCAAGAGTTAAAAGTTGCTGACCTGCACTTTACCGTATATATATACTAAAAGGTCATGTAGCGTGTCATATTCCTTCAAGTTTATTAAAAATAGGAATTCTCTCAAGAGTTGCATGGCTTCGTGGCTAGAGAAGAGAAAGTCTGTACCTGGAATAGATGTTTTTAGCAATTCACATGTCTTTAATCTGCATCCAGTCATAGCATATTTTTTAGGAACTAGTAAAAGTAGTGTATTTTCTCTTTTCTCTTTCATTTGACCAATGTTTTGAACATATACCGTCCCAATGAACTATTGGTTTAGGGATAAGGGGAGTAAAGAAAATACAGAGATTACTGAGAATACCTCCTGGTTCGTCTTCTCCGTTTCTCCTTTGGAGTTTGTTTTGAAAGTCTAGCTGAGACAGCCTTCCATCTCATACGAATGAAGAGGGAATGTATGCGGTAAGAGCAGGCTTTGTTTTTGTTTTTTTTTTTAAGATTTTATTTTATTTTATTTGACAGAGAGAGAGATCACAAGCAGGCAGAGAGGCAGGCAGAGAGAGAGGAGGAAGCAGGCTCCCCACCGAGCAGAGAGCCCGATTTGGGGCTCGATCCCAGGACCCTGAGATCATGACCCGAGCGGAAGGCAGAGGCCTAACCCACTGAGCCATCCAGGCGCCCCAAGAGCAGGCTTTGTAAGGGAGTGCTTTCCCCGTGGAAGAGTGACCACCTGGGACAAGCAGAGCTGAGAGGATGTTGATGAGTCATGTATTCTTGCCCCTGGAAAGGGGATGGCCTGGAAGATGGGCTGCTCAAGTATTTGCTCTCTCAGGTCAGCCTTCCTCTCCTGTTGCTGGCAGAGTGAATGAGCACAAACCATATTTGATGAGCTGGAATAAACATGAAAACTCATGTTGAGGCAGATTGTTTCTGTGGAACTGAAGGAAGATCTTTTAGCCAATGAAATTGTGCTTCCTACAAAAGCGCTGTATTTTTTTTTTTTTTCCTTTTTCTTTCTTCTCCATTGTTCTAGGTAAGGTTAGTCAGTTAGTTCAGCTAGAGTTAACGTAGAAAAGTTTGGAAATACATTTTATTTTTTAGATCAGGGTTAAGCAAACTGTGGCCTAATGGCCAAATCCAGCCCAACAACTACGTCTGTTTTTCTAAATAAAGGTTTATTGGAAAACACTCAGTCTCATTTACCTCTTGTCTCAAAGCAGAGTCGAGTAGTTGCAATAGGAACCATATGGGCTTGCAAAGCCTAAAATATTTACTATCTGGCCCTTTATGGAAAAACTTCACAAATACCTATTCTAGGCTTATAAAAGTACTCAGTATCAGTATTTTTATGGTTATATATGACAAATTGCTATAAATTCTCTGATTTATTATTAGTTTCAAGTATTTCAATATCTTATGCCAGTCCTGATGATATGTTTTGTAAACATATTTAATAAAAATCACTAAACTCATTGTGGGAACTGGTATGACCCAATTGCCTAATGGATAATATGTTGGAAATTACAAAACTCATTTCTGCTTTTGAAACCCCTTGGAAAGTAAAAGAATTTATTTCTTAATTTGCATTTCACCACTTATGGAACACCCTGGGAAAACCTCAACCAGGACAAAGCAGCCTGTCAGCACTCAGTTACAAAATGATTTCGTGATTTACTGGAACAATTTAAACTGACAGTGAAAAGAAGCACTTCTTTGCTGTCCATTAGTGTTCCATGCAATTGGCGTCTTCTGCTCTTTGGCATTTATACTCCTTCCAAGTACAGGGCAGAGAATTAAGGTTATTCTGTGGGCCATTTGCCAAATGGCCATGTCTCTTCAGGGTTGTCTGATTCTTCTCATGAGAAGGTTATTTCAATTTCTGGTAGGAGATGCTGTATGAGGAGCCCTGTAAGAACCAGGCTGCAGGCAAGAATCCATTTGTTCATTCGTTTATATATACATTCATTCAACAACCATTGAAGGCATGCTGCATTAGGTGCTGGGTCCCCAATGATTTCATAGTCTGTGCTAGGAGATGGATACAAAGCAGATTATTATAATATATTGTGTTAAGTACAACAATTGAGTTATAAACGAGTTATTATGGGAGGGAATGGTATCTAACTCAGTAGGGGGAAAGGCAAATAAGAAAAGGTTCCTGGGCGAGGCTAAATCCTGTTAAAGAAGTCCAATACATTCTGTAGGACATTCAGGTGGAGATGCACAGGAAGTGGACTTGAGTCTGCATCTCTGGGCTGAGGTATGGGTCAGAGATAAAGATTTAGGAGTCTTGAGTATAGAGATGGCAGTTAAAACCAGAAGAGTTGATGAGCTCACTTAAGGGTCTGAAGAATGGGAAGAGCCTCAGGCTCAGGGTCAGTAGGGCCCACATTTCAGGAGCAGAAAGAGAGGACCACTAAAGAAACAAGGAAGCAGTCAGAAAGATACTTAGGAGTACCAAGAGAACAAAAGAGCTGAAAATGTTTATAGACTGAACGAAAGAGGAGATAGTAAACAGAGAGATGGAAAACCAGGAGTTATCAGGGATGATGAATAATGCAGGAAGCAGGAAAGGAGAATTGATTTCAAATGTAATTCATATAACTACTTATCTGTTAAGTAATTGCCTAAAACTTGGTTTCAAGGCTGTTGTTTCAAGTAGGCCCAAACAAATTAGTTGATTTCCTACATTTGTCAACTCTATTGCTATCTACCTAACACATATTGATCGAGCACTTTTTGGTATTAGACACTCTTAGGCTGGCAGCTCAAGGGATAAACTATGAGGGGTAAAAAAAAAACAAGCAAGGACCTGGCCCTCAAAGAACTTGCAGCAAGATAAACTACATCCCCAAATATTTATGATACACTTTTTACAGGGTGCATAGGGACAGAAGGAAGAACTAAAGGGCATGGAGGCTCAGAGTGCTGAGATTGCTCTTAAATTGGGGATTCGGGGAAGCAGTAATGTTTGAGCTGAGTCTTAGAAGATGAGTAGGGATGGAAGTAACGTATAGGTCAAGCTTAGGGGAGAGTAGGAGCCAAAGCACAGTGCATGAAACTGGTAACAAATTAGTATAAATGAACCTCATATAGGTAATTTGTAACATTCCTATATAGGACATGGAAACAATTTAAGATAGAAGCCACAAATGTAGATTCTTATGACTTTGATCAACACAATTTTTTTGGGATCTACTTTAAATGACATCACCGAGGTCAAGTTTTAGACAATTATTTTGTTGGCCTATAAGCGGTTACATTTGTTTCATACTTTGTGCTCTGTCCTTTTAGGATTAAAAATAACTTGTTCAGCTGATTTAGATTAACAAAGGATGATTTAAAAAACTAATATTCTGTAGTTGGATCTACATAGTTGCTTTGATAAACATAGGGAATCAGATTTAGAATACAAATTTTTTTAAAAGATTTTATTTATTTATTTGACACAGAGATCACAAGTAGGCAGAGAGGCAGGCAGAGAGAGAGGGGGAAGCAGGCTCCCTGCTACGCAGAGAACCCGACGTCGGGTTCGATCCCAGGACCTTGAGATCATGACCTGAGCCGAAGGCAGAGGCTTAACCACTGAGTCACCCAGGCGCCCCGAATACAATTTTTTTAGTGGAACTACTTAGTGATTTCAAAGAAGTTCTAGTTAATATGTTACTTATGGACTTAGGGTGGACAGAAATATGGGGAATTAGAAAAAATTATATAACAAGAGGCCACATATTTTCTTGTTGATCTTGGAAAAGGAAATAGTTAACAATATTTGTTAAAATAGGGTAGAATATATTGTATTGTTTGCACAAGAAAATGGAAGGTAGAAGATGTTGGTCCACGATGATTTTGTATTTTTTATTATGTATAAATACTTAAAATATGTGTAACTTTATTTTCTCCATTGGTCTTTTTGAGAGTGATATTCAAGACAAATTTGAAGTCATAGTTTGACACGTGGTATTCTTACTTCATAAATTTCTAAACCATCTAATTTAATTTAGTTTTCATTTCACAAATGATGGAAGTCAAATTAAACAGTTTGTTCACATGACCTGTAGTGAAATATAGAGACAGGTCACCTTTTTATGTTAGTGAATTGACAAGAAAAACTCATGAAATCCCATAGGCTTCATGTCGCAGATGACTAAGAGTAAACTTCCACAAGTTAAAATTAACTGTTTTGCTATTAAATCATTATAAATACAATTAAAAATAATTACCTAAATCTTTCTATGTAGATAAGTAAGCAAGCAAAATAATTAAATAAGAACTCATATGTTTTCTTGTTTTTTTTTTTTTTTTCCTCCCAATAGGACCAGACATATTATCAGTCATTTCAGGTTTCAGAATATGGTAAGAGTTTTTCAATTTATTTTGAAAGAAAAAAATATTTGTTACTTTCCACAGCGATAAGAGAAATTTCCAAGAGATATGTTATTTAAAGAATAAATGCTAGTGAGGGTAAATTCCTGGTGTTTCTTACAGGCTTACCTAAACATATTTCTTCCTTTGTAAAAGATATAAAAGGTCATTATAAAGAAAAATATACGGAACAGATCACCTGGAGTCCCATTATGTGTCTCTTTTATGCATACTTTTTTTGTTTTTCTACTTCATTGTGATCTTAACATATTTTAGTTTTTGTAAATTTTTTTTGACATAACAGTTATTTCCCCTATTTTTTATTTGGTCGGCTTTGGTAAAGACGGTCTGTTTGACTTGGGCAAATCCTTTTCTTGCAGGTGTAACATTTATATAACAGACATGCATAGATAAAAACAGCATGGCCCAACTAGTTTGTTGGTGGATGGAGAGGAAGAAAAGATAAGACTAGGATCTCATCTGTTAGTATAGGATCTGACTATTAGTTATAATTTGGATAGCTGTTTTGAGGTTACACATGAGCTTTTTCATTTGATGTGTGTCACTTTTTGACACTGTGTCTCATTCAGACAATAGAAATTCTGGAAAGTGGTTTGTTCACACCTTAGTGGCTCAGAGTCCACATATCTCATACAGCACTGGTCACTCCTAAGTCTCATGATCCATGAGAACAGGGATCAGCAAATTTTAGGCTCTGTGGTCCTTATTTCTTTGTCATAACTACTCAATGTTGCCATGGTCGTAGAAAGTAGCCGTTGACAATATGTAAGTGAATATGGCCATGACCCAGTGAAATTTTATTTAGAGACATGGAAATGAAAGTTTCCTATAATTTTTACAAGTCATAAAATATTCTCCTTCTGATTTCACCCTCAATGAATTAGAAATGTATGAACTCTTCTTAGCTCATGCTGGTTGTCGTTTACTGACCCCTGATCTGGAACTGTGTTGTTCAAACTAGGGGTCACTTACCACATGTGGCTACTGAGTGCTTGAAGTATGATTAGTCCAAATGGAAATGTGCTCTAAGTGGGCTAATGATCAGATTTTGAAAACTTAGTTAAAAAAAAAAAAAGAAAGGAAAATAGCTCATTAGTAGTAATAATTTTTTGTATTGAGCACATGTTGAAATGATAATATTTTAGGTATAGGCATCAAATTCAAATAAAATACTACAAAAATTAATTTCACATGCTTCCTTTTACTTTTTAAATGTGGCTACTAGAAATTTAAAATTATACATGTGGCTCACATTTTATTTCTTTTGGACCACCCTGATCTAGAAGAAGAAATTGGAGGTGGCCAAGGTTTATCTAGGCTATTTTCATTTCACATAGAGGTGGTGCTGGGTGGTTCTATGTTGTTGAATTGGATATGGTGAAGGTGGGGAACTGATTGCCAACCTATGATATTTGAGGAGCAGACATTTGAATTCTTTGTTCTAAGGAAATTCCACCTCCGAGTGGATCATGTGGCTCTCTTGGCCCACCAGTCCTAGATTTGTCTAGGACTGTCTTGACATACTAATGGCCTTTGGCCTGGTCTGGAGCTGGAGGTCTGATCTATACTGTTGACCCATTGGCCTTCTGGACACTTCTCTTGTGTGTTAATTGCATGGTGAGGTGGTTTGTAATGAGACTGACCTATGTGTTGAGCTAGTGAAGTTTGAGAAAAAAATTTCTATAGACTGGAAGGATACACTATTTTTTTACTCTGGTGGTATGCTTTACATCAAACATGTTCATATTTATAAAATATTTCACATCCTAATTATGTAAAGCTGACCAAAGTCGGGGTTTTTAACTTTGAGATTGCCCTCAGAAATCACTGTCATGCAAGAAAAGCATCATTACTTTGTAGTCATATCTTAGTGATTAACTCAGAAATCCTGCTGCACAACTTTCTCTTCATAGCATTTCATGACATTTGACTGTCAGATTCATCTTTGATTGTCTCAAAGAATAAGGATTCTGAATGACCGCATACATGGTACCATGCAGAGGGAGAGTCTTAGGGCCCTAGGATGTGCTTTTAGTAACCACACTGGAGAATGGTCCTAGGGAAAGGGCTGCTCTAGACGCATCTAACTTGGTGCGAGAGTATTTTAACAAGCAGTAAGGGAGCCCTAATGGGAGATGCCTGGTCTCCCACCATCCAGATGCCTTAGCATCTAGGATTCTGGATACAATACAGGTTCTACTGTTGAGAAACTTCTAGTGACACAAGTGTCCAGAGCAACTGGCCCCCACTGTCACTGTCTAGTCATCCTCATAAGGGTTTCTCATTTTGGCTGAAATGAAGTGCTTTTCATCTATCTGTGTGTTAATGTGTCTTAGGAGTCTAAGGAATCAAAGTTCAAATAGTACCAAGTGTTGACTTCTTTGGAACAACTTAGTCTTTATTCTGTTAAGTTAAAAATGATAGTAAAACAGATTCTTTGAGCTATTTACGCTTGCTTCTCTTTTTCAGTACTACCCAAATTTGAAGTTACTTTGCAGACACCATTATATTGTTCTTTGAATTCTAGGAGCTTAAATGGTACTGTCACAGCAAAGTAAGTATCATTTTTTAAAATGGCTATATACTGTTATAAAACTGACCAAGAGCTCATTATATACTCCAGAATATTAGCACCATGTTCTGTTTATTAAAATACCCCAATGAGCAGGAAACAAATATCTGTAATAATTAATTAAGCACAGAACTTTTCTGTACAGGTCTTTGTATCCACCTGCCTGCTTCCATGCTGATCCAGTCCTGAAGTATTTCCCACGGATGGACAAGGATCTTTCTGAGACTAGTCAGGGGATTTACATTATACATTGTTCCAGATTAAAAAAAAAGTTGTATCTTTAGCCCTCATTCAGCTGACATGGATCAAGGCTACTTAGGTCTTCTTCAATCTTAATTTTTTTCTGTCAGCAATGGAGGTTGAATCTTGAGGGAGGAATTTGGTTGTCTAATTAGCAAACGAGTAAGGAGTTCCCCCTCCTCATTGTTTCGGTGGACGTACACGGAGAGATGTATAGGTGTATCATGGCTCTCATGATTTTGATCCACTGGCTCAAACAGCACAGGGTTTCATTTTGGGGCAGCAAAAGCATCCCGAGAGTTCGAGCCTGTTAGAGTTATCCCAGAACCGATCTTACGTAGCTTTCATTTTTGATGTGTGACTAGCTGTGCTGTGGTTCCTGAAATTTATTTAGTTTCAGAATTTATTTGTAATGGCTGGTAGATACTGACTCTCTCTCGCTGCTTTCTCATTGCCACATTCCTCTCTTGGTGAGGGTTTGTGGCAGTGGCGAGTGACGGGCAGTGAGTCTCCTGGTGGAAGCAACCCACAGACAAAATGTTTTGAGGACTCCTACTTCAGATTTTATTTGGAAAAACAAAAACAAAAACAAAACACAACACAAAAACCAACCCATGTGAAAACCCTGTGACACAAAGGCAAAAATGTGTCTACGATTTATACACCCACTTAGTGTTCTGCCTGTGTTCAACTAAGAGGCGGCTTCTTCTTTTTTTTTTTTTTTTAAAGATTTTATTTCACAGTCAGAGATCACAAGTAGGCAGAGAGGCAGGCAGAGAGAGAGGAGAGAAGCAGGCTCCCCACTGAGCAGAGAGCCCGATGTGGGGCTCGATCCCAGGACCCTGGGATCATGACCTGAGCTGAAGGCAGAGGCCTTAACCCACTGAGCCACCCAGGCGCCCCTAAGAGGCGGCTTCTAATATGAATTTTGGTACTGTGGATGGATTTATGGTTTAGAAAACACGTAAATGCCTGCATTTTACAAAATTATTCTCCTGTCCGTGATCTTAGCTGAGTCCTTTGACTAGAGTTTTTAGGACAGTGAGTGCAAATCCACACAAGCCATCAGCGTCCTCGTGGATTAGGTTGAGTGTGGAAACCTCCTTCACTTCTGGTTTTTGGTTTTCAGGGCTGTGCCAGGAATTCGGTACAATCAGTTAGAACAGTGATTCTTGAGCTCTGGTAACTCTTCAGAAAGTTTTATATACAGCTTTGGGGGTGTGTGTGTGTGTGGATCCCCTGATACCCTCCTCCCTGCTAGCCCACTAAGAATTCTAATAGGAGCATCTCTTCAGGTGCTAGAAGGAATGCTGCCGATTCATGAGTTGCTTACTTAAGCCAATTAGATTAAAAAAAAGAAAAAAGAACTCTTCTAGTTTCATCTGGATTCTCATTTGTCAAGCCTCTTTGAAATAGTAGTGTCTGAGAACAACATGGCCATCGTGATGGCCCCTGGTATTTCTTTAGCATTTACCACAACCTACTCGCATCCTTTTCCTTAGGACGCGTGTCCATCAAGGTTCCGCAGGAGTAGTAGAGCCAGTAGGAGATACATATTAAAAGGTCGTTGCGAGGAATGGGCTTCTATGATTGTGGGGGGCTGGCTTGCATTCAAACTAAGGATATACTTTACATCTTTATAACAGATTAAGGAAATCTTTTGACCAGCAGAGTATTTTATCAGTCTATAAAAATTGGTGTAGACCTATTCTATAAATACTGTGTCCCGCAAAAAATGGAGATGTGTTGATGAGGATGATGATCCTATGAGTGGTTAATAAACATTTTGGGTTTTTCTTTTGGTCATAGTCATCTGTCCATCAAGGCATGGGTAAGCTGAGGAGCATTGCTGGGAATTTCCCAGAGAAGAAGGTTAACAGTCTCTTTTTGGTTTAGAAATCTTTTTTATTTTTACTATTTTTTTAATTTTTAAAAGATTTTTATTTATTTATTTGACAAAGAGAGAGATCACAAGTAGGCAGAGAGGCAGGCAGAGAGAGAGGAGGAAGCAGACTCCCCGCTGAGCAGAGAGCCTGATGTGGGGCTCGATCCCAGGACCCTGAGATCATGACCCAAACCAAAGGCAGAGGCTTAACCCACTGAGCCACCCAGGAGCCCCTGGCTTAGAAATCTTTAACTGAGTTGAATAAAAATATGCATTTATTTATTGGCTTTGATGTGAACATCTGCTCACTATTCCCACCTCATTAAAATAAATAGTAGACTCTTCCCCACTGACCACAGAGGGTTCTAGAGGATTGTAAAGAAAATAACATAGCACACATCTAGTTATTTCTATATATTCTTCAGACAGTAAAATTGAAAAAAATATTTTTTAGGCTAAGGTTTATTTAAGTATATTTATTATTTGATGAATTGAGACATGTGTCTTCGAAATGACATGAAAAAGAGGGTGGGAGAAACATGAACTATAACTGGCTGGTTCAATTTTTTAGGTATCATTTTGTAAACCTTTTGCGCTATGGCTATTTTTAAAAAAAATCCTTGTTTTGTTAATGGTACTACCCTAGAATATGCTTGATTTGCCTTTTAAAATGTTGTCAGACTATTATTTTCTGAATCATTAACTTATTCCAAATGCTTCCAGATTTATTTAGGACAATAATTATCAGTATCGTTGTTTCATAATTATTATAATCAGCTTAAGACAAAGAAGGCTAAATCTGCTTCACATTTAAACAAAAGTAAAAAATATTTGTGTCTGAGAATACACTAAATGATGTCTGGATTTTCAAGCCCTTGGTACTATTGTGTGATAGAACTCTTTTAAAATATAATGTTTTGGTAACCTTATGCATTTATTTAAGCTTTAACAAGACACAAGAACTGTTAAGTTTTGAGGACTCTCTTTTGAATGAATGAACTTCGTACTGAAGTTGCTGACCGGTGTTGCCACTAACTTTACTGTTCTCATTTGGAAGGTGATACATTTGGAAATGTATTTGTTTTATTCTCCTCAATTTGGAATTTACTACATTTCACCGTTGGCTTTTGAGTTGAGTTGATCCAGATGAGGAGCTGTTTCTGTGTTCAACTAATGGGTTCAGGAAACAGGAGTTTACTGTTAGATTTATAGAGTGCGGAGCAAAATTGACTTCCGCATTTGGCTGAGCATTTATTACACAATAGAAATGGAAGGAACCCAGGAAACACATTAAAAAAAGGCTTTCTGGGGACGCCTGGGTGGCTCAGTTGGTTAAGCAGCTGCCTTCGGCTCAGGTCATGATCCCAGCGTCCTGGGATCGAGTCCCACATCGGGCTCCTTGCTCGGCAGGGAGCCTGCTTCTCCCTCTGCCTGCCTCTCTGTCTGCCTGTGCTCGCTCTCTCTCTCTCTCTAACTAAAAAAAAAAAAAAAAAAAAAAAATCTTTAAAAAAAAATAAAAAAAGGCTTTCTGGCAGTAAAATGGTTTACCAAAGATTGCCTCTCTTTTTCACATAAAGAGATTTTCCCATCACGAGAGAGGATTAAAATTAATACATAGAATGTAAAGCAGCAGAGATGAGATTTGACTCCAGAAAATAATTTTGGTACTATGGGTAAAAAATTACTCTTCTTTTACACTTTTCTACACAAAGCCAAGTTTTGATAACCATGAGCACATTTGGTGCCGCAGTGTGTTTGGTCTAACAAACCCTTCTGGGTAATATTGGAACATGCAACAGTGGGCCTTGGCGATTGCAATTTCAACTACCATTTAAAAATGTTCAGAAGCTGCAAAGTGTCCTGGGCATGCAGTTAATGGGCTAGTCTAGATTTCTAGGAATAAAATGTTTTTGTAACTTAGAAAAAAAATCTTAAGTTTTTGTAACTTAAAAAAAAAAATGTCCTGTCTTTGGACAGGAAATTGCACTTGCAATTATGATCAGATTTTTCTCTGCAGTGTCTACAATGGTTAGAGGTGAAATATGTGCTATGACCTGTTTTTGAAGTATTGTCATTAAAAGTCTTCTCATTTTAGAGACTTAATTTCAAGGATCAGCATTGATTAAAGATATTCCTAGTTGTGATTAGTTTTAAAAATTTGCAGTGAGAGGGGCGCCTGGGTGGCTCAGTGAGTTAAAGCCTCTGCCTTCGGCTCAGGTCATGATCTCAGGGTCCTGGGATCAAGCCCCACATCTGGCTCTCTGCTCAGCGGGGAGTCTGCTTCCCCCTCTCTCTCTCTGCCTGCCTCTCTGCCTACTTGTCATCTCTGTCTGTCAAAAAATGAATAAATAAAATCTTTAAAAAAAAATTTGCAGTGAGTATTTTTAAAAATATAATTCTTTTTAAGTTGGATCGCCAGTGATGCTATTGAAAGTAATATTTTCTTTTTTGGAAAGTCATATTTTCATGTGCTATTTTGATAATACCAAGTTGAAAATGTAAAAAAAATTATTATTTTTCAGGTATACATATGGGAAGCCCGTGAAAGGAGATGTAACACTTACATTTTTACCTTTGTCCTTTTGGGGCATGAAGAAAAATATTACAAAAAATTTTAAGGTAATTTTTACAGAGATCTTATGACCTCAAATGGGGAAACACTATATGTATAATTTTTACTAGAAATAAGATTTCATACTGAATTAACAAAGATTGAGTGTAAGAAAATCAAGGGTTTTTTAGAATTGGACAGATGAGAATCTACCCATTTATACTCCAGAGCCATCATATTTTTGGGACTCAGTTTGAATTTTATCTCTAAAATTTGAATTGCTAAAGTGAAGAATAAAATTGAATTATTTTAAACAAAACAGATAAATGGATCTGCAAACTTCTCTTTTAATGATGAAGAGATGAAAAAAGTAATGGATTTTTCAGAAGGGCTTTCTGAACACATGTATCTGTCTTCCCCTGGGCCGGTAGAAATTTTAGCCACAGTGACAGAATCACTTACAGGTTTGTAGACGTTGAAGCGAAGGTAAAGCTGCTTATGTGGTGCTGCCCTCTCTCCTTTCCTGTTACAACTGGCACATTCATTTGGGAGCCTTTCTAAAGATGCTACTTAATTCTGAAATTGTCATGTCTGTTAATTAGTGTCATTTGCAGAATGTTTTCATTATGAAGGGGAAACTTCTTTTCTTTCTTTCTTTTCATTTTCATTTAAATTTTGGGGGGGAATACCTATTTTCTACCACAGTCTGTGCTTCAACCACATGTAATAGGTATTTGTAATTTTCTCCATTTCTGCTTTCTTTTCAGCCTGGGAACTACATGGAAAGGCCTGTTTTTTTCAGCCAACTAACCACCTTCTGTTTAGTGTGTGTGTGTGTGTGTGTGTGTGTGTGTGTGTGTTTAATCATTTAACATCTGAGCTTTTGTCTGCTCGTGGACAGTTCTTTTTCAATAATAAAATAAAGGTGAATTGCTTGGATCTTTCTGTTACTATCCACAGCTTTCACAAGACCTCGAAGGAGCAAAAAATGATTCAGTCTTTGGCCTTAATCTTCAGTGTCATGTTGTGGATGGGCATAGCAGTAACAGTGCTTAGGAGGGATGCGTGGAAGCCATAACAGAACTGTATGGTTCTCTTTATGACCAAGCCAGTGTGGGAATGAGCTTCTGTGCCCCATTAACTTCTTGGGGACGTAGCTCAGATAGAGAAATTCGGTGAATAGAAGCTGTTGGTGAACTATAACATTTGATTTCTAAATGGTGCAATTTCCAAAACAGGTATCTCAAGAAATGCAAGTTCTAATGTATTTTTCAAGCAACATGATTACATCATTGAATTTTTTGATTATGCTACTGTCTTGAAGCCATCTCTCAACTTCACAGCCACTGTAAGTTGGCATGCTTATTAATGATCTAAAGCAGCAAGTTCAGTTTAATGAAGCAGAATGGCAGACTATATTTTTGGTGCTTTTCAAAAGAATATTAAACTCAAAGTAGATAGATTACTTTTCCCCCTTAGATATATGAGGTATGTAGAATTGTTCCCAAATGACCTTTGTTTAAGTTTACTTAAAAAAGTAGTCTCTGACAAAAGTATTTTCCTCAAAATTTATTTAATAAGGAATTTAAGTTAGATTTGGATTGCTACGTTGAAGCTTTTATAAATTACTTGAAAGAATTAAGTGTCAGTCAAAAAATTTCAATTTCAGTTTGATTTTCATAATGACTAATTTTAGTTCTAGCAAAGATGTTGCATTAAAAATGATCAACAATTCCTCTCTCTCTCTCTCTCTCTCTTTTGATTTAACGCTTATTGAGTGAATTTTGACAGTGTGCAAGGCAGGGTGCTGGGTGGGGCTTAAGAGCTAAGAAGAATCCAGTCCCTACCCTGGATTCACAGTTTTTGTGATGGTGACAAGAAAGTATACACACAAGTATGATTTAAGGCAGGATAAGGTCAATGTCATGCATACATTTCTCTAGTGATTTAAAGCAGGGGTTGGCAAACTTCTTCTGCAAAGGACTGGATAGTAAACAATTTTAGCTTTGTGGGACATATGGTCCCTGTGACAGCTACCCAACTCTGCCATTGTAGCATGAAAGCAGCCTTAACTACTTTGTAACAAAGTCAGGGTGGCTGTGTTCCAGTAAAACTTTATTTACAAAAAGGATTCGGCCTTCCTGCCTGCCATAGTTGCTGACCTCTGGTTTAAAGAAGGAAGGTATGACTTCTTGTTGAATGGATCAAGGAAAGTTTTAGATGGTTTCTGATTTCAATGATCACATAATTTAGTTTTAAAAAGTAGGGAAAAAAACCCTTGAGGCTGCAGATGATAACTTCCAAATGAGTAGAGCGAGACAATAAGAGTCTGGGAGGAAGAGTTGGCTTGGGATAGGGAGGAGGGTCATTAAAGGATGCTTTATGGAAGGGGAAGATTTAAGCTATTTGTTAAAAGATCAGTAGGGTATTATTTTATTTTTTCAAAGATTTTATTCATTTATTTATTTTAGAGAGAGAGAGTGAGAGAGTGCAAGTGTGAGCTGGTGGAGGAGCAGAGGGAGAGGAAGGGAGAGAGGTAAAGAACCTCAAGTGGACTCCACGCTGAGTGTGAGCCTGATGCGGGGCTTGATCCCATGACCCTGAGATCATGACCTGAGCCAAAACCAAGAGTCAGACACTAACTAGTTGAGCCACTCAGGTGCCCAGTATTAGTAAACGTTTGGTGTGGGGGTGAAAGGTGGGGAGCAAGATGAGCTGAGACAAGTAAAAACCCCTCTTTGCCAAGTTCAGGTGCATTCACCTGGATGGGTACAATTGTAGCAGGGAGTTGGGTCCAGGGGTGGTGAGAGAGAAAACAGGAGGCAAAGTGTGGGAAGTTGTCAAGAATTCTAAGTGGCACATGCATGTTTTTGAACTTTATGCTCTAGGCAATGAAGAGCCTAGGAGCCTTACAAATGTGGGAAGGGTATGGTGAAAGCCGTATTCGAGGGAGATGGATGGGGCTGTGTGTAGGAGGATGGCTGCAGCTCAGGCGGGAGGTGGCGAGGAAGCTTGAGGGGGGATGTGCTGGTGGAGAGGATACAAGGCAGAAGTACAAGACCTGGCGTATATTTGATTTGGGAGGTTGGAAGAGGGAGGGGTAGCTGAGGGATGTGAAGTCTGGAAAATTGTGGTGCTACCAAAAATAGGAGAGGCAGGATGGTTGCTCAGTGATAGATGCACTGAATTTGAGTTGACAGGGACACTTAAGTAGAAGTTGTCTGCAAGTGGAAATTGGAAGTGTTGTGTACGAACTCCAGAGCAAGGTGAAGAAAGCAGTAGGAGTGCCGAGACCTTTGAGAAAAAGAGAAGCGCAGGTAACTGTGATGATTTAGCCTTGGCAAGTTCCCCAATTTAGGAAGAGGGATGCGGAACCCAAAAGGACACGTGAGGATGCAGAAAGAGGGCTTGAAATAACGAAGGTTGTTGTGAAGCTGTGGAAGGCGAGAGAAGCCATACCAAGAAGAAGGGAGTGGTCAGCGGTGTTGGAAGCCTAGAGAGAGACTACTTCATTTGGAAGTTAGGGTACTGCCAACAGTTTTTGAGAGTTCATTTTCATCGGAATAGCGCAGATGGGGACTGAATTCATCTGAACTTAAAAGCCTTGCTTTTCTTGTTACCTGTTTTTAAAACGTTGTGTTTTGACAATTAGGTGAAGGTAACCCGTGCTGACGGCGATCAACTGACTTTTGAAGAAAGGAGAAATAATGTAGTTATAACAGTGACACAGAAAAATTCTTCTGAGTACTGGAACAGATGGGATAGTAGAAACCAGGAAACAGGAGCTGTCCAGATCATAAATTATACCCTCCCCCAAAATGGAATCTTTAAGATTGAATTCCCAATCTTGGATGATTCCAATGAGCTACAGTTGAAGGTACCATTTGTTTTTCATCCTTATGTTACTATTAGATCATTAAAATTGTAATCTCATGGTAGGTACTCAAACCGTTAGAGGTCAAAGTGCACAGGAAGTAGGAAGTAGACACATGTTTCCATTTTAAAAAATGGAGGAAAATGTTATAAGCAATTTAGTAACAGCAGCTTGAGGGATGGACCAAGTACTTCCTTGTAAATTCATTTTGAAGAGCACAGTAAAACGTAGTGCTCTGAAGATATGATGAGGAAACTCCTCAGATTCCCAGCCTGGTTGGTTTTCAATCATTTGAAAGTGTATTTTGGCAGGAGCTGAAACGAAGAGGAAAATATCTTTTTTAAACCTATGCTCCTTTGCTGAACTCTTCTCAGAGGGTCTCATTTGGGACACCCCAACCATTCCTGCTATCTTTCTTTTCATTACTTGGCCCTGCCACAGGTTTGGTCCTTTGAGTTTTACTCTGACTATTGGTAGATAATTGAGTTGGTCTGATGTTTTGCTTGTATATGAATTCTGTGTTATGGAGAGAAGGAAAGGAGTCCTTTCTCATTTTGTTCTCTCTTCGCATTGTGTTTCTAGATAATGTACTTTCATTTCTGAAATAAGTTAGAACTATGCTTTTTCCTCTTAGATTATGGTAATAAAGACCCTCTTCTGTGTTTTAAAGCTGTCACTTTCTTTATAAACTATAAAGTGAAGATCCAATGTCTGGAGAACATACTTTTTCTTCCTGCAAGAAAAAAAAAAAGTAAAAGAGAATTTGCCTTTCAGGAATTGTTCAACAGATAGTGTCCTTTCTCAGGGTGTTACTGAAGATGAAAATTTATAGCTCCCTTTTCTTCTATTATAGGCTTCTTTTCTTAATAGTGTGAGTAGCATGGCAGTTCATGGTATGTTTAAATCTCCCAGTAAAACATACATCCAGCTAAAGACAAGAGATGAAAATATAAAGGTAATGCCTATAGTCACTTATAATTACAATATAATTGTTCTCTTTTGCCATTCATATGTGTTTATTAATTGAGATTTTTTTTTCTAGGTGGGATCACCTTTTGAGTTGGTGGTTAGTGGCAATAAGCAATTGAAGGAGTTAAGCTACATGGTAATCTCTCACAGAATCTGAATTTATTACCTCTTATAGGATCATCACGAATTATATCTACCTTATGTCTAAACTCATTAATTTTTAAAATTCAGTCTTATATCCTTTAGCTTGCCCTTTTCATATTGCAATCAAAATTTCTTTTTTATTCCTTCACCTGTATTTGCATTTCCAACTTAAGATGGATAATTAAATCTTGCATTATGTTTAAAATTTAATTTCTTTGAGATAATCCTTCTATGTTTATTGTAGAAAATTATAAAGTGTGAGAAAAAAATAAAAATTGCTGCCCATAGCCTTGAGTTTTGCTCATCCTGGTCTCCCCAATGGTGCTCTATATTCCTCCCACTCAAAAACAGATTCTTGACTGTGAAGCTACTGTTGTCTCAATCAGTATTTCTTTTATTCTTTTCTGTCTCCTAGCTTATCCTCTCTGTGTTGGTCAGGGAAGTTTCTTTGCATTCATAAAGGCTTTGAAGTTGGTTTAAGTCAACGATTTGTGTGCGTGGTTAAAATTATGATGATTATAGCTGCAGCTGAGATTCTTACCAGCTTTGACGTAAAATGAAACTGTTCTACTCTTCTTTTCAGGTCGTATCCAAGGGACAGTTGGTGGCTGTAGGCAAGCAAAATTCAACAACCTTCTCTTTAACACCAGAAAATTCTTGGGCTCCAAAAGCCTGCATTATTGTGTATTATATTGAGGATGATGGGGAAATTATAAATGATGTTCTAAAAATCCCTGTTCAGCTTGTTTTTAAAAATAAGGTAAGATTTAAGGTAATGAATGATGTTACAAGAAAACTTCGTATTAATGAAGTCTGAGAAATGTTACTATTTCTTTAGAAAAGCATCACTAAATGAAATTGATTCAAAATTGAATCAATTATTCAATTGATAAATAAAATGAATATTCTTGATATTTATTTCCAGAACTACGGTTGAACCTTTTCATATTGTTATTACATGTGTATTTTCACATGTGGAATTTTTGGGCAGTGTGGGTCTCATTTTAAGTTATGATTCTTGGCTTTAAGACTTTAACTGAATTCCATGAGGCTGTTTCAGGATTTCTACGATGGTGGAGTCGATATTGCTGTGGCATGGAATTCCAGCAGCAGTTATAGAATTTGTGTGGTGCTGATACTGGCGTGAGAGTGAAATGAAGGGGTGGGAGGGAGGGAGGCCGTCAGCAGTGATATGTGGAAGCAGAACCCGGATTTGGTTTATCTATTTCATTGGCCTGGAAACTCCCAGGACAGATTTACAGTAAGCCTGGCTACCTTGCATGTGGAGATCGGTGTGAGTTTGTTCTCCAAGAGCACAAGGGATTTTTATAGCTTAAGATGTATAGCTTGTGTAGCAAACCCCCCTTGAGCCCCAACTTTGAAAAGTAACTTGGTTGCAAGAGTGCCTCGTGGAATTGAGTCATGTCACATGTACTAAAATGAGCCATTGTTCTCACCGAAAGTTGCTGCCTTCCCAGTTCATTTTAAACAAAATAACCATTGTTTAGAAATATTGATTTGCAGGGTACCATTCCTTTGATAGCATTTCTGTTGGCTTAAATTGTTAAAATTCTGAGAGGTCGCAAAGTCATCCATGCATTTTGTCAACGATGGTTAGTTAACTAACTTTGATTGTCAAGATAGAATACAAATATCTATTTTTCATTTTATGAAGAGTTTTTTCAAAGACAGTGCTATATTCTGTTATTTTTAGAGCACAGATTTTGACTTCTACTGATTCCATTAATCCCCTGACCAAGATGAGTTTTAAAGCAGGAGTCAGGCTTAAATAAGGAGATGTATATCTTTGAGAGTGAGGGCAAGTATTAAAAGAGTTACAGTGTAAGAGGTCATTGGCTTTGAGGAAGCAGAGTGTATAAATAGCACAATTCCAAGAAATTTCTTAGCTATGAAAGATAAGAAGTATAGTCTTAGCTGTATTTGTAAAGATATAGCTTTCTCTACATTTAAAAAATATTTTATTTATTTGTCGGAGTGAGAGAGAGAGCATGAGCATAAGCAGTGGGGAACAGCAGGCAGAGGGAGAGCAGGAAGCCCGATGTGGGGCTGGATCCTGGGACCCCAGGATCTGAGCTAAAGGCAAACACTTAACCGACTGAGCCATCAAAGCATCCCTACATTTTTTTTTTTTTTTAAGTAATCTCTACACGCAATGTGGGGCTTGAACTTACAACCCTGAGATCAAGATTGGCATGTCTACTGACTGAGCCACCCAGGCACCGCTCTTTCAACTTCACTGAAACGAAAGGCAGGAGAGTTTTAAGCAAAGGATGGGTTTGTGGGAAAGTACTGGAGGATATTGAGGGGAGATTGGCCAATGTGATTAGGCCATCTGTGTTTGCTGACTGGCAATGTATAAGTTAGGCTCCTGTCCTCCACAGAGACAGGAAGATCCACTGGGGACTCTTTAGTGATTACATTTCAAAGGATAGGCTCCCAGGTCCTTGAAAAAGACAGTCCTGGGTTATAAAACTGTCAAGAGGCTGGGAGAAGACTTACATTTCAAAGGGGCAGAGAAACAATTTACAATTTCAAGTTTTCTAAAGTAAATGCTGTAAGAAAAGGGAGTACTGGGGGCTTTTGGTCAGGAAGGGATCCCGTCTGGCGTTTCATCAAGCCAAGGGGAACATGAAGGCCATCTTCGTCAGGAGGTACAGTCACTGCACTATGGCCTACTGAGGTAGAGCTAGACAAGATGAACATTCCCAGTAGGAAGGGGCCTCATGACAAAGCCATTCAGTTTCGCCATGTTGAGATGACTGAGACCCTCTAGGAAGTACTGGCTAGGATCATGCTTTGATCAATGCAATGAACAGAGGAAGTTCAGGCGACCAAGGAGAGGCAGAGCACTGGGCCTAACTAGTGTTTGGTCTGATCATCTCCTCATTTGGAAAGATGTCCCTCCCTGCGCCCAGCCCCCAGCCCAAGCCATTCTTTGAGTCCCAGTGGACCCTCCCTTGACTCACTCCTTAGTTCAGGTTATCAGCATGTGAGCATCGCTGGTTTCTTTCCTCTTCCTTCTTCCTCCTCCAGGATACTGGCCTTCCCCAGGTGTCCCAGACATTGCTGCTTTCTCTTTAGCATTGGCTGGGGGCTGAGGGTGTGGGGTGGAGAAAGGGAAGATAAGAGGTAGAGAAATGACAGATAAAGCAGATTTATGCCACTGTGGGAGGTCCTGTGACTTGTAAACATTGGGAATAAATTTTTAAAAAAATTTCTTTCCCTGCAGAAGGCTTATTTATGGTTTTAAAATTATCCCTGAGTCAAGGCAAATGTGGAATCTTTGCTAGATTTTGAGTTAGTAAGACATGTAAGTAATGATTTTTAAAAAGTCAAATAAATCAGTCCTCTTTTCTCCCTTTCGTAGATAAAGCTATTTTGGAGTAAAAGTCAGGCTGAACCATCTGAGAGAGTCTCTCTTAGGATCTCCGTGACACAGCCAGACTCGACAGTTGGGATTGTAGCCGTTGACAAAAGTGTGAATCTGATGAATGTCTCAAATGATATTACAATGGAAAATGTGAGTTTAGCTATTTTTTTCTTACAAAAATACATGTTAAAAGAGCAAAAAGGAAACCTATTGCATTAGTTCAAATATCTAAAGGAAATTTCATTAGTTCCTCTTAAGTCAGTAATCAGTAAAGTTTCCAAATAAAAAGGATTTTGATTCTGGTTGTTATGTTGGAAAGAGGCTTCATATGGTGAAGCGTCTTTGCTGTTTTACATGAGAGATGCCATCTAAAGTTTACCTTTATTTTCATACTGTATTTGAATTTAAGACTCTCAAGAAAGTACTAGGAAATTGACTTGTGTAATTCTGGATGACATTAGAGAAGAGAACTTCAGATAATTTTGAAGTACTTTTTATTTTGGTCATATATAATGGTTATATATATATTTATAGTCTTATTGAACCTGGAATTTGTAGTATATTGAGGGAGTGAAATCATGTTAACCTACAGAAAACTTATAAATCAAAAAATATAGGAAGGAACACCTAGTGTTACATAAATTAATCCCCTATTCATTAATCATTTCATGTTTATTTGTAAGTTCTTGATGTATCCTTTTGTGCCATTGTCAGTTGAAATCTAGATTGTATAACCTATGTATATTAATTGGTTAAGTTCATATAGGAGGAAAGATATAAATGTTTAGGCTAACTTGATCATTTTGTTGTAAATTAATCTACTTGATAAACATTATATATAATTTTCAGTCTACAAAGCTAATTAAAAAATCTACTTTATTTATATCATTTATTTATTTGTTTAATTTTTAAAAAAGATTTTATTTATTTATTTGACAGAAATTGACAGAGTGGGAGAGGGAACACAGCAGGGAATGGGAGAGGGAGAAGCAGGCTTCCCATGGAACAGGGAGCCTGATGCGGAGCTCAATCCCAGGACCTTGAGATAATGACATGAGCCAAAGACAGACACCTAACTGACTGAGCCAACCAGGCGCCCCTTGCTTTTGTTTTTTAATGTCTGATAGTCCATGTCTTTTTTAATAAGCTTATTTTAATCCATTTACA